>DWAJ01001008.1:0-25727 GCA_018238005.1 Eurema mandarina
ACGTTTCTTCTTTTTAGTCATTTTGGTTGCATACAAAAACTTTCTAGCACTACTCAACTTTTGAATTTTATTTAGTATATATAAGAATTAAATTCTATGAAGATCAAGTGTTAATAAATATATAAAAAATATTTTTCAAAAAAAACCGCGCGTGCTTTCAAAGTTCCCGCCTATCGCTCTTTTCTTGACACTTGTTAATTGACAGCTGTCGTGATTGTGTTTGATGGTGACAGATTTTTTTTTTATTTTCTATCCAAACAACCTACGCCTACATCAGGATTGAGCACGTACAGTTTTTGTCAGGACGGAATAAAGAAACGTATGTTTTTATTAAATAACTTATACTGCTAAAGTTTTGCGTGATTAAGTTGTCAGTTATTGTACCCTCAGCACGTTTAACGCATAGACTGATATTTCCTTAATAATAATTAATCGGTCCACCATCGGTCGGTAAGTAAAGCCAAAACTGTATGTATGTAAGTGTAAAAAGCACGTTCTTATACTCCATGATGCGCACACAAGCCAACCGAATACCGATATTGTTGCTGCCATAAGAAATGTACCCTATAAATATGGAAAAATTGAAATCTATGAAAAACATACGAAAATTGATACAAAGCACCGCGGCGGCCATTTATGAAAAAATACAAAATTCTCTTCTTTGAAATGGCTTCACTTTGCGTGCTCATATTGCGGTTCTAGGTGGTACTATTCTATGCCTTCAGCATATTACATTTTCTCTTTGATGATGAAAACATTATTGGACATTGGCAAATTGTGGAAATACTACCATACTATGTCATCAATAACTATTCAATTAATACATTATAATTTTTAAATTATCTTGAAATTGAGCAAAAATATAATATTGGAACTCTTATAACATTACATACACATAGTCATGTTTTATAAGTCCACTAGACAGTTTGTCCGTTACAAACAAGTGATTCATTGTGAGAAATAGTTCCTAAATAAGGAAGAAAATTAAACACATTTATTGAGTATGTATAATAAATATATTTATTTTAACCTATCAGTACTTTACAATTTTACATTACCTTATTTATAACTTACAATTATTCTTTTCTCTGCTTTAATATGTAATTCTTTATATAGAAGTTTAAAAACAGGAAAAGTATGAAGATATTGTGGGGTAAAAATGCGAATGATACCCATTTGGGGTACCCGCAGGATTCCTCGAATAAAATGTGGCCAAAGTGGAGAATGAGAAGAAGAAACTGCAACTGAAAAAATAAATCAAACCAGTGAGTACTGTATACCAGTCACCTTAACCTACTTAAAAATGCTTTCTCTGTCTCTCTCTTTCTCTCTCTCTCTCTTTCTCTCTCTCACACACACACACACACACACACACTGCTTTGTATATTATTTTCCAATGTCTTTAATATATAGAACAGTCCACGGAATGTTTAAGGAATATTTATTTATGTTTTCTATTTTGAGCGTCATGTAATATCCTACATATATGTATTTAAATAAAAATCTGAACCTACAATTTGAAGTTGTGTGATATATTTCTTCCACCATCCTTTGACCCACTGAGGCTTCAAAATTGAAATCAAATAATATGAGTACATGACTGCATGCACGGCTGAGTTTATGAAACCCAGCATTATACCGTGTCCTCCTAAAAAAAATAATAATTTGAAAATTAAAAAAAAAAACACGATTCCATTCCAATATAGATATAAATAAATATCAAAAATATTCACCAGTATCTCTGAGGTTCAAATATATCAATATAATGTATTATATTCTAAAATAACACATTCTGAATCTATAAGGGCACCCGGAGTGTAGCCCTTTGACGTAGTTTTTTATTAAATTACTAATATTAATGATAAATATAATAAAGCCTAATATGTCATAGACAATATATACGCACCTGGAACATATTTAGTGCCAATGTAGCCGAGAAGACACATGCCTAAATGATGGTATACGTGTAAAAATGACACCTGAGAGAATTTCTTTCGCAGTATGAAAAATACCTGCAAATAATAAAGGATTAGATGTATATTATAAACTCGCCGCGCCCCATGGTTTTACTCGCTTATTTCCCGATCCCGTGGAACCGGAAAACCGGTATAAAAGTATCCTATGGCAAACTTTAGCCAAAATATAATACATAGTATAATAATGAATAGTTTTGCATGAAAGAGCAACATTTTCACAAACATTCGCCTTTATAATATTAGTTGGATGTGTAAATATATTCATTCACATTAGTCACATTTATGTGTTTCATCGTTTCTACTTTTTCATTTAATTCTAGCTTTACGAGAAAAATTGTTGCTTTGAATAGAATTTGATTTATTTTCATACCAATTCTGTACCCATCCTTTTGTCGAGATTTAATATAAGGCTCCTAGTCAGTTCCTATATTTAATTTCATGAAAATTGGTTTACGGCCAGACATTTATAATATACTAGCGGACCCGTGCCCACTTCGTTGGGCATAATGTTAACAATCCTTTTTTATATAGCGTATGACACTTAGCAATAATGTGGCTATCCATTTGAATAAAGAATTTTTAAAATCGGTTCAGTAGATCCCGAGATTACCCCTACATTACAATTAAACAAACACAAAAACTTTACTTCTTTATATATTAGTATAGATGTATGTATTAAGGATATAAGAGGCACTTACAGTGTCAAGCAAGTCAACGATCTTTATGAAGTAATACAGCCACACTCGGTTGATGATCAACCTCTCGACTTCGTTGTCGTGGTAGTTTATCTTCTGGCACCAGAGGCTGTAGTAACCAGGTAGGTATAACCAGGTGATGCACTGGAAGTTAATAAAAATGACTCATTAGTTATAAGTAATCATTTCCAATCAGAATACCTCGCAGTCTGGATGAAGACTTTTTCCGTGAACCCGCCACGACATACGTGGAGGAACACTGGGAGTTTTAATTGTTAATATAAATGTACAATAAATATTTTTAATAAATAAGCAAATAATTTAATGAACGATCCTTGTATTGACTTTCTTTAACAATATGCAATGATGAGAAACATTTTTAATAATTACAATGTTACGAACTCAATTGATAAAACTTTTTTGTTATATTGTTTTGGCGAGTATATAAAGGGAATCTACGGATATTAATATAATGAGATGGAGATATATCTTAATTACTAACGTATATGTATACTTGGTACCTGAAATGCCATATGTGCACACAAAGCTATTTGTATGACATTATATGCGACTATGATCCACTTTAAGTTATAAGGCGGCCGGTTAGCCATAAACGCCGGTCCCCACACTTTCACGAATCGATGATATAAAAACATTATCGTCATTATAGGCATGGGGTTGGCCACTAACCAAAATTTGTTCGTTCGGGGATCTGGAACAAAAAATTTAATACAATGCACGTATTTAAAAAAAAACTTCTTTATAAAGAATATCTATTAAAAAGTGAAGTGTGATAAATTATGAAAATTTTTATATTATCTGATTTGCTTGCGCAATCGAAATATAATCAGATTTCGAGCACGTTAAACCACATTTAGAATTTTGATTATACAAACGTCCTGTCCCGGCTTACACACCTGAAACTAAAGAATCGCTGTGTGTATTCGAGAAAATTCATGAAAATTTGTGCAGTCGTTTTTAAGTTTTATTTTTTAATAAGTACTGATAATCGGGCCGATAGATACTGATAATAATTAGGATAACTAATGCTTATTACCTACTTAGTACTAAATAGATTTAAATAAAACGCTATTATAATATAGCTGTTATAACAGAATAATACATTTCTCATTTACATTACATTTGTTTATAACAAATAGCTTAATATGTGCTTTACTTTTAATAGACCAAAGATCAACGGCTCGCAAAAAAGTAAAAAAATATACCTAATAAAAAAACCGCCCGGGTAGGTATTTTGATGCTACGTACCATATTCCCAGACATGAATTTTATTTTCAGCTATATAAATATTTGTGGCTTACCGCAGATAAGAGAAATATCGCCCTTATCACGGGTATTGGGTCATTAAACATAACGCTGCAGAATGTATGTGCTAAATTTTCGATAAAAACTAAGTAAAATTATTTCCAAACCAATTCTTTGAATATAAAAATATTGTAAGACAGCATAGTGAAATAAACTATTGCTTAGAAATAAAATGATTGTTTTTTGTTATAGACTGTGGACATGGTTTAAAGTTTAAACCCAGAAATTTATCCACTTCAAAAAATATTTTGGCTAAATAAAATAAAATATGCTTCCGTATGAACAACAACTTTGTATTTCTTTGGTTAATATACCTATATTTTGTTAATATTAAAAAATATATTTTAACGTTATCTATTATACCGTATGCGGTATGAGTGACTTATATAAAATTAGAATAAATTAGAATAAAAAAAGGAAATTTCCGAATTTTGAAGCATAATTAATTTCCAATAGATAATCTTTAGTTTATTTACAGTATACGATGAATGCTTAGCATTTGAGTCCGTTTTATTTACCATAGTAATGGAGTTAATATTAATGAGCGGCTATTGAACTGTCCTTACCTGCCAGTTCATCGTTCACGTAAGTGTAGTAATGCGTCACATTGTTGAATAGAGTTCCCATTGTGGCGCTTTGTTTCTGAAAAAAAAATTTAAAAAAACATGAGCTTTGACATTAAATTCGACTTTTAAATAATACTCAAGGATAGTTGAATTAAAATTTAACATAATTTGCGTTAGTTAATCCTTTTTAAAATTTATAACAAATGTCATAGATGTATTTTAACAAAGTTATAAATGTCCTTCTCTGAAGAATCGACAAAGGTAAGACCTCTACCCGCTGCGGTAGGAAGAGTTTGGTTGGTACAAGTCCGACATAACCTATGGTTATTTCCCAAAGGCCCACATAATCATCCTAACAAAAACATAAGTATATTTAGCAACTTGTTTTAAGTTAAAACATATATTATATTATAATTAATCGTTGTTAAAAACAATGTTGAAGTAATTAACTAATCAAGTGCTCCGGATATGATGTTAGTTCAAAGCAATTGGTAAAAGAATTCACGTTTTACATTTGCATTTGACCGGACGGATATCTCATTCCGTTCAATTGGCCTGTTACCTTACACACTGACACAATACAAATGTATTGGAAATCTGTGCCCTTGGATTGGATCTTTTTAAATATAGCATAAAAGCACCTAGAACCGCGATATGAGCACGTAAAGTGAAGACATTTCAGAGTAGACAATTTTGTCTACTTACATAGTTTTTGTAGATTTAAATTTTTCCACATAGGTATTTCTTATAGCAGATACATTATCGGTGGGCTTGTATAAGTGTCATCGAGTATAAGAACATGCTTTTTACACTTACATATAATATATGCGTTATACCGTATACGGCTAAGTTTGTAAATTATATTAAGTCGAAAAAAATTTTACGTTTTATTTTTTGTAACTAGCACGAGTACGTTTTTATGTCAATAAAAATTTATAGATAGGTAAATACGATAACTAACTGAAACAAAGAACTAAAAAAATGCTTTAATTGATACGAAATATTTATCTACGCTTTATGTTATTATTGTCATTGTTATTTTTTATCAATCATTAAAGTGTGGGCAGAAACTGGAAAACTGCTGGTTTAATAATTTATTTGAGTATTCATATATTTTTAAAAACAAATTGTTTAGGTACATCTGCCACCTACGCATACTGCCTGCTGCATACGTATTTGGTGTACTCGGTTTTGTGATGCCGTCGCAATATGCACTTTTTATGAGAATTAGGTACCTTAAATCACTCATCATTGTGAGAAGCTTGACTTGACATTTTTGACAATAATTTATTTAGTTTTAATAAAATTATTTTGACTAACTTAATAAATAAACGTTTAAATATAAACAATACTTTGACATTGAAATTAATATTTAATCTTAAGAATGTAATTACTATTTATTTTGCTAATTGGTTTTATTTATTGTTTAATTTTCAAACAAATTTCATATACATATTGTATTGACTGTGTTTACGAATTTTTACGGCACGTATAATTAAGTGGGCAATTGTTAAAGTACTGGTGAGAAATTGTATGATTCAATCATAAATTGTTGTAGTACTTGTTGGTGCTCATTATAAATAAATAAATAAATAAATAAATAAGCCATATATACATATACTCAAATTAAAGTTGTTATTAGTAAAAGTAAAACATAAGTTTAAAATATTGACGTACCAGTAACTATCAGGATTAAAAATTATTTAAGAGGCGACGCAAAAAGTAATTTAAATATAATAAATAAATGGATTTTAGTCAAATAGCCTATAAATTTAGTTTTAAGGTTCACAGAAAGTAGCTTTTCTGTGAAACTGCTGAATTTTATTACAATTGAAATAATCGTAGCCATTTTTAAATCTGTCCAATATAATTGTACCTGGAAAAGCCGTTTCTGAGATTAGTGCGTGCACAAACAAACAGACAAAAATCCAAAAAATCATTGTTTTGGGTTCTATTGCGTTAATAAAGGTCTCCTATAATATTTTTTCTCATATATCTTCCGTGTACAGACAGCGACTTGTTACGTTTTTATTATATGTATAGATAATAGATATAGATAATCTTATATCAGTTTATAATACGTATGTACCTACATATCTATTGGAAAGTCAATAAGGCTACCTTCGATTATTTTATAATTCAGTATGCCATTATTTACGCTGTTCTTGGTATGTTGATTATTTTATTTTAAGCATTTGTAATAAACACGTACAATTTATTTGATTACTAAGCAAGAGCAAGTAACAGAAATATATGATACCTTTGACTGTTATTATACGTGCGGTAGGGAAGTGAATATTGGTGTAACAATCTCACCCATAAATCAAAAGTCCCCAACAATAGGCGATAGTAAAGTGACGCTGAGTCAGCTGTGACTGCGTCCGCCATATTGGATCTTTTATTTTTTAAATTGCTACGTCACACGCTACGATCCTTTTGGACGTAACATTGTTGTTCGGTAACAGAAATCCTAGAACCCGATTCGATTGGAATGTTCCTTGCTAGGGACTGAACAAGGAACTATTTGTTAGCGAATGAATTTGTAAAGCTGATACACAATAACTTCGCGAATACTTTGAACTGTTTAAGTATTGAATTAATTATTATACTACTATTTAAATTAAAGCATTATGAATAATGCTTGTAAGACTATACTAGACCTGATTGTACCTCAAGGTGGCATGTTTATTGGAATTTATCATAAAAGTACATGTCAACGAAACCCCAAGCTCAAATGAAAACGATAAATCGCCAAAAATCCGCGGCGCCCAGTCGCCATGAGAATTACACGAGAAACTTTTTTAATAACGCTTGCGATTCTATCTCAATCGAAATCCGTAACAAAAACCGTACACAAGAGTAAGAAAATGTATAAACACGCCGAGGGACCGGTTCAGGTACGCCATTTTTTATTAAATGGAACACCTATGCGAGTTCCCTTCGAAGGGTCGTATGTGCGTCAGATATGGCTAGACAACCCAGGCCCTTGCGACCGTCCCGTCGATCGCTTGAACTGTCCAACCCATACAATGCTCTATAAAGAATTCTTATTTAACCATAACGCGCTCAACACGAATCGTGTAACTGCCTCACAATTCACATAGCACGCAGTGCGGACCACGCAACGAACGAGATGCAATCATATATCTATCGCATCCATTGCATTCATGAGGACAAAGAATAAGTAGTAATAAAGACGTGACACTCGTGCAGATGGTTGATAAAACTTAATACTTGGCAGTTTGTTCGCCTTCCAGCTATTAAAAGGCAACGAACAGATACGTTGTTACACGGTCTTTAGTTTCCGAGACTCATGAAAACATTAAAGGAAACGGTTCTCGTCGCTCGTATATTGCCTTCCACGCTGGTGGTATCGGGCATTTTTACTTTTGCTATTGGCGGAATCGGAGAGAAAAGAAAATGGGAAACATTCAATGTCTCAATTTAAGTGGGAAGGAAGGATGGCTCGCGACTGGATACTTACGAGGCGAATAAAATTGCGATTATTTTGTTACATGCCTAATTTATACGTTGAATTCTTGAGAGTTTTAAGTGGCAAATATTCGGTGGTGTTGCGGGGACGGGTGGCGTGTCCTCGGGCCAATTAGTGAAAGGGACATGCGATCCCGGCGAGAATGCAAAAGGACAAGTTTGGGTCCTAATTTTTACCTGATGTTTATTGCTGTCGTTGACGTCGCTATTACTTGGGATGCGAAGGAGCGACACGTTATCGGCCTTTTATGTTTATTTTACACTAATGTTATGAACGAATACAAACGTTAAACATACGATACATTCACTTGGTAACGCTAAAAAGACTAAGAATATTTATTTAGGGATTTGCGCATTCCTTTATTTCTATGTTTGCGCTAAAACCGTTTTAACGTTGTTTCGCTTGGATTTTTTAACTAATCTAGTGTTCTCAAGCGTCAGGGTAGGTAAATTTAATATCTAGTGAAATGTATTTTTTATTAAACGAAATTATTACAATTTTATCTTAAGATAGTATCTCGTCCGTTAGGTAGGTACTTACTACGGTACTCCACCGCAATAAAGCTATAAATTACGAAGAGAATAGTTTGTATTCCTTGAAAATTCTGCATTATAGGGTGTAAGTATTAGTATTTCTCACAGGAATAGCACCGAGCAAGACTGAAGAAACAAAGGCACGGGAAAGCAATCTAGTTAACAATAAAATTGTTTTAATACCAAGCGTCATAAAGCTTGTTTGTTTTCAAGAGCTTCGGAGCAATTTAACTGAATGGCGCGTAGCTTCCAAAATTTTGATGAGCGAGCGACTTCTGCAATGAATTTGCGGAAATAACCTTCAAGCCGATTTCGGAGACATACGAAACTCGTAAAAGCCTGGCAACAAGATGGCAGTCAGCCGATTGCCTGAATTTAACGACCCTATCGCTGGCACTGATACATTACTCGTTTCACACGCAAATCCGGACAACGTTGGCAAAGAAAACGGGCAATATATTGCAAGTTTTACCGTTCGCAACATCGAACGCTGGGTATAAAATTTTGGTAAGAACCTCGTAAAGCGTTAGGTAGATCGATCGCTCATCTGGGTTTTACGCACCCGGCTTTTGTTACAACTTTCATCTAATTCATCTTTATTCGAAGTCGATAGTTCTTTATACTGGCGTTGATTATAAACACACTTTTACATCGAAACACTTTTAGCGTTCAGCCTTTTATATAAGAGAGAATTTTTATTTAAAGCAGTAAATTCAATTCGCTATTATAGTTTTGTATTGCTAGAGGTATATAGGAATATAGTTCCTACTAATGTAGATCTCGTCCATAAAAAGATCATATTTCGTCTTCTATTTCAGACATTATTTCCTCGATCAACAGTGAGTTACAGCTACAAGTAATTCTACCTTCAAATATGAAATACAAACAAGAAATTGATTGCGAATTCATGTAACACAGGCTTATATTACCAAGAAAATGGATTCCTAGTTACTATACATCCTGATAGCTTCCTACATTTTCGATTTACAATAAACCTGGGATCCTAACGGCATCCAAAACTGTACGGGAACCGGCAATAAAATAGCTTTCTTATAATCGTGTTGCTTCGGGCGTTCCCTTGTGGAACTTTATGTGGATATCAAACAATTATTATAAAGACATACAGTGTATAAATCTATGTAAAATTATAAATTATAGAAATTGTTCCGTAATGTAAATGTTACAAAATAGGTGGTAGATTCATATTCACAAATATTAATAATAATAATTAATTTCGATAATAACGTGATTTACAAAAAATAATACCCAGGCCCCCCAGATAGTAAAGACTGTTATACTGATTATTAGTTTATATTTTGAAAAATATATTAAATTCGACACATTCAGAAATTACCAATTTTTTTTATGATACTAAAATGCATTTTATATTCTAAGTACAAAAAGCATCGTTAAAAAATGTTGCCAGTATTACCATATACCTAAAAAGTGTATCCTACAGAACTGGATAAAAATAAAAGTACAGACGAGATTTCGACAAATTACACCGTTTAAAGTTGCCATGTGCTTGAGTGACGACCAGTTAGTGTTAAACGGGTATTAATGCCGGCAGTAATCAGCCTTCAATCCTTACATTTAAATACATTGCCATGTGTACGTATAATTGAATCAAATTACGCCTTTGCCGTGTTAGTGTTACTGATACTTGTGTTGGAATTTTAACTTTTAAGTTATATAACTATTAAACTCAAAATATAGGCTGTCAAATCAATTATAAATAGACTTATTACAGTAGCTATAAAATAAACTTTACTAATAACTATATAAAATAAACCAATTTTCTCTGCTCGTAAGTTATGACTTTATCTCTTAGTATTGTAGATTTTATTATTATTGTTATTAATATGTTTTAAATTAGTTCAAATTAGTATTATGGTTAAATTCTAAAGTGGTGAAACATAGACATGTAGTGGTTGTATAGTATGTGAATTTTGTATATGCCTATAACTGGCTTTCCATACAAGTGGTTTTTTTTAGGAAATTTTTGAAATGTTTGTATGTAAAGCTGTTGGTATTTCGAAATAAATAAATAAATAAACTTTAACATGCCTTAATTCTAGGAATATGACGTTTCTATATTGTAGACGTAAGACGCAAAATAAGTCTTCCAAAAATAAGTCAAAAACAATTACATCGATTCCTATGATAGGCGTTTAATCTATGTAAAAGTTAAATAATTAAATACGACATTGGTTAGTAACAACAAAACTAAATATAGGTAAGAATAAATAAAATATAATAAGAATTAAAGATATATTTAATTAACCATAGACAATGAACTTATAGCTTACATCATAACTTTCGTGTTTTGTAACGTAAATAGTTTTCAACGTTTATTGGAGGGACTCCATGAATAATAATGTCTTCGGCAAGTTAGTTTGACGTTCAATTTCCCGCCATAAAAATTGGTTTATTTTTTATTAGGTGATGTCACTGGCTTGCATCATGCGAAATAACAGAGTAGATATGTTGAAAATAGGTTGTCTATGATTATGAATTTTATTTTTCTATCTGTCAAATGTTGAACATTACCTATCTTATACGTAGTAATTCAAGACATTTTATAAACATGTAGCTAAATAAAAAAATGAGCTTTTCTCGGTCTCTTTGCAGCAAGCTAAACTTTAAATCAACGTAAAAAAAATATTCCTCCTACTTAACATTCTCATGAACAACACTTACGCATTCATCACACTATTTTATTATTCCTAAACATAGGTTGTGACGTAATTAAACCCGAATACAACGCAACGGAGCGTTATGTTATTAAAAAAAATAACTATGACTTAAGTAGACCAAGCGTTATCTATGGTCAGAATTCATAAAGTAACGGTACGAGATGATCCAGTATTTTTTACTGTTAAATACATTGAGATAAGTTGCTCGTCTGACAGGCAATTCTGTACGTAATTGCTGACAGTAGCTGGTTTTGTGTTCCCAGATATAACAATAGTATTTTTTGTTTAGCGTTTATACGTATATATAAGGGATAATTTCGATTTGTTATACAGTCTAAGTAACTATAATATCAAAAAGGGTAGAATTGACGAACCTTCAAGTAACTAGCTTAGAATCTTTTAAATAACAGAATGTCTTTACGACTGTTTTTATATAGAAAGCACTTTTAAGGAGGCCTTGTTTAAAGGAGATAGGGGAGGAATAGGCGCTTTTATTAAAGTTACCAGATTTTAACTTAATAGACCATACATACATACGCTTTCGACTTATGAGTAACTAAGCCGATCTTTTTTATCATTTTCATATATTTAAATATAAGGTAAATAAAAAAATTAAAAACGTTATGGATACAACCGTTATTGTCTTATAACTAGTGGTTACTGACTCAGAATCTCTTTAAAAATGAAACACAAACAAAATATTACGCACATACAAATAAATATTAAATTTAAACCAGCAACCAGTTAGCAGATAATAAATAGAATGACATTAAAAAAGGAACGAATCTTGAAGGGTTGCCAGGAACACGTCAATATAACGAATAGCAACACTGCGTGTTCATTTAAATCCTTACATCAGATAACGTTATCTGTGACACTGGCAACATTTATTTGTGTCGGGATATGATACGTGTATTCTGTCTTTGGATGTGAGATTTAATATTGTTAAGACGTTTGTTTTGACATCGATGCGTTTATGTAAGATTATGTTATACTAGTGGCTATCCGTGGTTTTACCTATATTTCAATATATTTCAGTTAATGAGAAAATTCTCATATATAAAAATTTATCTATTGATAAAAGAAATCATTATTGTTTCTTATATCTAGATACTACCTCTTTATTATGTGTATAACAGTCATAAAAATCGATAAAAACTACTGAAGTGCCTACATATGTATTTATATAAAAATAAATCGCATTTCAAAATATAAAACAATAACAGTTATTATTACAACAAGCACGTATAGCAGTTTTTACCTTCCTTTAGGTATAAATGTGATAAGACGTTATTAAGTGCATTAAGATAAATTCATATGGCGGGAAAAATGGTTGTTTAAAATTGATTTAATTAGTCAGTTGCAACTCAAATATAAAATGCTGGCAACATACACTACGCAAAAAGCAACTATAGAGACTGGTACGAAAAACATATTTTTTAAATCCAACGAGACTTCCACAACTGTCACCATTCACAGTCTAAAATAATAAAGAAAAATCTAAAATTAAAACGCATAAATTTTCAAATTTCGAACGCCCCGAGCAAAAGAATGCGACAGCGCAATACATCAATCGTAGGGGCGTTGCACGACATTGATGCAACCACAATTTTATTTTACCTAGTCAATTAACCCACGGCTATGCAACGCTCTGGAGTGCGACATATGTCGACATCTGTTCGACTGCCAATGAAACACGCATTTCCGGACGCTTTCGAGATTTTTTACGCGGCAAATTAATGCCTGGGGCCACGTTCGGAAACCTACGACACGTGCAAAGTTTAAACTTCGAACGTGCATATGGAATGAGCGTATAAATGTCGTTATTTTTGGGCAATTTATAAATTGTTATCTTTATTCTGCAGCTGCTTTTACTTTCTTTATTGAATGTGCTAGCTTGAAGAAAAAAATATATCATGCAAACTTGGTAGGTGGAATTCTAGTTCCGTTGCAAGAAGAAGCAAGGCATAGGTAAATCTTAAAAATGTAATAACTTGTATTGTTGTAGAAAATAACTTCATAAAGAACTTGTTATTATTAAAAAAAAAATAGTTGCCTAAGAAGTTTTCAGTTTGTCGTGGCTGTTATTAAGTATTGTTAAAAAGGGGTATTATTACCTGTTGCGTAATCATTTTTTTAGTAAAAAAATACAATTTGATAAAATCAATTTCTTTATTTCATTTCTTTAATTAATACCCTCGTACTTCGCCTATCAAACGACATTGTAACGTCACCCTTTTAATAAAGTCAGCTTAGATATAATCTGTGACACGTGTTTTCTTTATTGCTATACAAAACTAATTATAAAAAAGCATTTGAAAGGTTTTACTATTAACTTATATCTGAACAGGATTGATAGGTCAGAAACAGTGACAAAATAATCAGAGACTTAAGCAACGCAGGTGACACCTTTAGCAAGCTACGGCACATCGCGATAACATGTTTTAGCTCTTATGTCTATGGTATAGTGTGTGTCTATGTGGTAAATATAAAAAAAAACTGCGAAGAAAACGCTTTTACTTGCCTAAATTTAAGACCCTTATGCCGGAATACTGAAACGCAATCTGACAGTTCGCCATACAATTCTGTTAAAATTACGAGTCTTAAGGCGTGCTTAAATTTAATTTGCGTATGAGTATTTGGCCGTTAGATATGACCTAAGAAGGTCCTAAAATATTTTGGAGAAGTCTACGAAGGATTTTTAAAACCGCCATCAGATTTATTTTACTTGAGTTTTAACCATAGTACAATAATTGTCAACTTTATTTTTAGCGATGGAAAAATATCTCTTTAAAACTTCCATATCACACGTTAGACTTTACAGAATCTATCTACCTTATTTCTGATTAAATATTGCTCGCGAATGTTCTTTACAAAAACACTTGAATTTTAGCAGAAGAAATTAGCGAAACATCTTAAAATGAATTACATAATCCCCTGATAGTGACAAGATGACCGTGACAGCTGTCAAGATCACTAATAAGCTATCTATATTGATAACGATTGCAACTGTAATAAAATCTACATAAAATTATATGACCGTTAAATGTCATTAAGTTTAGGTATTTCTGATCAATACATAGGTGCCTTTCTCATATTTAATTATACATTTTATATAATTATATTTAAAAGTCGAGCGTCTAAAAAAATTTATTTAGCTGGATAGATTTTTAATTATGGAAATATGTTTCGAACAATATATAATAATACTTAAGTAATACACAATATTTGGGCAAGCACAACTTAAAGGTTATTTTGCAAGTAACAACAATAGTTATCATTGTTAGCATCTATTCCAAGCCATGGCGTCGTACTTCGTAGATTGGCGGCAATAAAATCCAAATTTCGTACCGTTACTGATTACTGTTGTTGAAATCGGGTTAACAAAGCGATCTATTATGTCTTGTTTAATTAGCAAGCTTCGATTCAAATTGTTAGTGCCTCCGAATTAATGAAAGCTCTTTGTTTTCGAAGAGTACCGCCATCTATCGTGGAAGCGATCTAGTATCTTGCTTTTAATTAGGTGGGGAACACTGGCCACTTATACTATTATAGGATTCGTTCAAACAATTCTGTTCTTTTAACGGATTTTGTAAAAGGAGGTAGGATTTAATCCGGTTACTTTAGAAATATGTTGATATAAGAGTAATTCGAAGTTTCAATTTCGGGTATTTTCAATTTGTATTCTAAGCTTAAACATAACGGAAAATACATCAAAAACAATGCAAGGTCGTGTTTTAAATATCCCTAATATTAACAGACTTATAGTACTTAGTTTAGTCGTAATTATATATTACACGTTTCGATATTTCATTAACTTACAGATGTAAAGTTATCTTTTCATACTAAAATCATACAAAACTATTTACTTATTAATGTACGTTTTAAACCGACTGAACGCATGTTCAAATACCTACGAAGGTAGATACCCCTTGCATTTTAAATAGGTACCTTGATCGTAGTTATTGAACGATGTTTAAACTACAAACAGTAAAATGTAAATTAATTCATACATCACGTATCACTATTAAACGGAAAAGCTTAATCGGCTTAGCTTTACATAAATTCAATAAGTTGAATGTACAACAAGTATACACATGTAAAAACGCAGGTGGCATTGCCCTTAACATGAAGCACTACAATTTGAGTAAACATGACTTCTTATTTTTAAGGTGCAATAAAATATGTAGTATCGGTTCATCTTGTTTCCAAGTGCCGTTAGTAAGCTAATTAAAGTCGCCCACTTAGCGCTAGGCATTGGGTTCCCGAGACGGGAGACCCGAGTTAGCGCTGCATTCTGACTGTTTACGACGGACTATCACTGCGCGCATCTACAATGCAAATCCCAACAAGCCGCGACTCAACTCTCAACAGGAACGCATTACGCGAACCGCTCACGAACCCAATCCAAACTATCGATTTAACTACACCATGCTCCAAAGAATTCCTACAACAATGAGCCGGTGTAACAATAAATAGGCACCTTACCTTAATGATATCCCGAGATCGGAGAAAAGGCGTCTGGCCGCGGCAGGCGGAACCCGTCCCACACTTTAAGAGAAATCCAACACTATAACGATCGTATAACACAAAACATCACAATGTGAAATGGCACAATCTCACAGGAACACTAAATCCACAACACTGGTTTGGGTTTTGTATGGTATTCGTAAGGACGCGACGGCGGCACGGCTAACGAACTACCGACGCTCGCGGCGACCGGGAACGAACTGAACTGGTTTTGCGAGGCGCGGGCGAGGGGGAGGGGGCGCGGGGCGCGGGGTGCGGTCGCTCGGGTGCGTTTCGTTCGCTTTTATGAAAATATTTTGTGAGTAATGCACGTGTTATGTTGAGTGCGTCGGCCCTCGGGATCTGTGATTGAACAGCATCGTTGGTAAGGAGATAAAGATAATAAAAACCTACGTAGTCGCGGTAAGTGTCGGAGCAAGTTGTGAGGTCTTTGTCTCCTGCCTACGCTGACTATTCAACGGCGAAAGCTCTGCGACTTAGCGTTTGCTATTCCGTCTATAATCGAATTTACAGCGTATGGGTTGGTTTGGATTTCGTTTCTTATTGGACGTACCTTGATGGGCTCGCAGATAAACAGCTAATAATATAGAATATCGCAACGTTTACAGGATGCGGGCTAAATAAAGCAATGGGCACATCCACACAACAAGATTTTGTAATGTTGTGAATAAATCTGGATTAAGTACTTAGGTATAATATTCTTATGTCAGAGATTTTTTTGCTACAATTACAGTTGTGAGTTTTGAAGATGGGGAATAACGAAATTGTTTTTTGCGGTGTTTCATAGTATAAAAGTTATCATATTATGCAAGAGTTAAGCTATTTAACTTGTTACAGATTATCTTGCAAGTTCAATGTCATCTAGGTACGTCACGTAATAAATGCTACGTTATCAAATTGATATCCCTTATCTGATAAATTTAAAATAACTGTCATTTGACCGGGTGACCCTTTAGTAAAAACTGTCTTAAGCAGTGCTTAAAGTTGGGTCCAAATGTACCTACTACACATTTTTACGAAAACATCCCTCAACAATATTTATTATATGAAAATTTCTTAACTTAACGAAACACATGTATTTTGTTATTAACCAAAACGCCATTATTACCAACTTCATAGCCCCATATCGTTAAAATTTAATTTTAAAACACTTCATATAAGATGTATTTATTTATACGTAAAGTCATTTTAATTTAATTAAAATACACTCGAAACATCGATTGCACCTGCCTCAGTTACGGGAAATGAACTCAAGAGTCGTTCAAAATTACGCATTTAATAAACTTATATTAGACAAGATGGCGGCCAATGTGTTGTAACGAATTTTGGCAATTTATATTTAAAATCTTAAGTGCCTCTTCAGCGAATTTCAAGAAATTAGCTTAATGAAAATAATGCGTAATTTTAATATATTTATGATGAGATTTTTCTTATTGGTTATTGTTTTAAACCATAAAAAAGCTACTCCGGGAGTAACTCAAGGAAGTTCTATACAATAAACTAGCAATGCTTAATGACAATTCTGGTATACAATACATTGAAGTTTATCCAAGTTAAACCAATATAAAAAAGCGATATTTGCGCGTGTGTTTGTACCAATTAATTCTAGACACGTCAAAATGGCCAATGTTGGTACTCAAATGGATCGTTTTGCAGTTTGCATACCTGCAACGGATTAACCGAAATGGAAACGCAAAGTGGTCTATTTCTATAAACCTTTGTCCAGTTCATAGCGTTTAAACCACTTCACCATATTAAAGTAACAAGTGGATCTACCTTGTTTAGGGTCAGATAAAGAGAACAAGTCCATTTGATTGGATCAGAAGCACGGATCTATATCTATATTCTATAGCTATTTAACTAAACTAGCCAAGAAAAATACCTCGAAAATGCTGGACGAAAAAAGTTGGAATTTGACTTTCAAATCCATCTACAAGAAGAAAGTACAAAATAATTTTACAAGGATGCTAACACCCATTGCTTTTGTCTTTAGTTTTGGTTTATTGAGAACAAAACAGTTAAACTTGTAGATCAAATCTTCCAAGAAAATACGTAATAAAACTAATATTTGCTAACTGCTAAGTCCCACTTCTCTCTCGTCCAGTCTACAAATAGGATTACACTAATTACTTGACAAACGAATGAATCTTTTATTTCATCGCGCACCTTCCACGTGTCAATCAGATATTTTATTTCCACATCGGGTTTGTTTAATGGAAGAATTATTGGATTAACAATAACTCCGAATAAAATATGCGGGGAATATTTACGTTCATCCAATTCTATCTGAGTAATCGAATGAGATACGTACATAAATCATGTTTTAATTTTTATCTGTGTAAGCGATTTTTCAGCATATGGACGTACATTTAACTGGAATACTTTTATAAATACACTTATAAGCTTTAGTGATTTAATGTAATTGTATTGCTCTTTTTACGTTATAAGTTAGAAAGAGGGTTTTTATTTGATTTTTAGATTTAGTATTGGGGTGCTGTTTTAATTATTACCTTTAACTGAAATCATTTTCAAGTTATGTCGTCTAGTTAGAGATATTGTAAATAATTTTTCTTGAAGTTAGTAGTTGGTACATATTTGGTCAGAGGTGATCGCTTACCATAAGGTGACCCTCCACCTCGTTTACGTAATTAGATAAAAGAAAAAAATCTTTACGGAAATAAAATCACGAAACCCTATTACATTTCAAGCTTCCAATACCAAAACGGTTTCGACAATTCTTTAATTTGGAGGTCTCAACTCTTGCGGGATCCAATAAAGTTCCAAAGATTCTAACCCACGAAACAAGATAGAATATAATCGGCTAAACTCGACAATTTCAGTTCGCATTTCACGACAAAATCTTCATCAAAGAGGATATTTCTATAAAAACGCATTTTCAGAATTGCGGTGGGCCTTTGATGTTAATCCCTGGATTTGGGCTGGGCGCTTCGGCGTTTGTATGTAAATTATATATTGTGTTTGTCGTTTCACCAGTTTCACTTAGGTGTAGTCTTGCTGTAAATTAAAATCTCGGAAAGTCATTTCGACATTTTCACCTTTTAAGAACGCTTTTGTAAATGGATTTTTTATGGCTGCAGGCATCAGAGAATTTAAGGGACAATATTGTAATATTTTTATTCATATGATTTAATTTACTTAAGTTTTTAGGCCATATCATTAGTTTCACCAGACTAGGCATGTCACAATTTAGAAGGAGAAACGAAACCTTATGTTATAACAAAGATGAAACAAATACGAAGGAACTCTGAACACCGATACGTTACAATTGTTTCCCGCCAATTCTTTCGATGACATTTGAAGTGCTAACTAGCGCCGCCAGGCGGAAGCGCGCGTAATTACAGACGTCACTGTGACGTCAAGTGGACCGTCAAAATTCGAAAATCGAATTGCTTCGGCGCTTGTTATTGGACACGAGATTGCCGCCTGACATGTAAGTTTATTGAGCTCGCTGGTGAAGTGTAAGAGGTATGATCAACATTATGAGTGTTATGTAAAATGTACTGTTTTTTCGTTAATAAAATGATAAAAAGGTTAATTTAAGTAATTTGGGTACTTCAACAATTTAATTATTCAAATATGTTTAATATCAAATGCTTATTTATTTTTATTCATCATGAAAAATATTACTAAATCTCACAAGAAACTCAAGGTTGTTTTTCTATGCACAATTAAAAGGTCGAATGAATAGGTATAAATACGTCTACGTCTAGATTCCACAGGCCGAGATAAGATCGACCTATGGCTAGCTAGATAAAATTATCACATTAGATGTCGGGGGTCAATTGGATCTCATTCACACGCTGACAAATAGATAAACCGTTGATGGAATATGAAAGACGTGTTTATCGGACTATCGGTGTCTATATATTTATTGACGCCTATATCTTATTAATTTCCAACTAATACTTTTCAGTGGCTTTACTTGAGATAAAATTGATATTATTTCTTAAGATTGTATTGTAATTTTATTTCTGTATGGATTGGATTAAGATTAGTGTTACCTACAGCTAATATAGATAGATATGTACCTTCATGTTCGATAATGAGGTATGTTGTCTTTATAAATGTCTTTCTTCTCTTTATATCTTTATCTTTATATCTCCGCATAGTCGTAAATAGTATTATATAATAGATATAGTACGAAACATTTTTTCATACATTCATCTTTGTATTTTACTTTTCCTTTTTTTTTAACCTCTACCCCAAGATATTCCCAAAAGACTAGCATTGCACCAGCAAGACATTTAAGTATTTTAGCGTCTCAAGTTTTGCTATCTGGCGACATTCTAAGTTGTCCGCTTATAAATAAAAAAAAACATACAAACAGACCCGTTCACGAATTACTTAAACCGTATTAAAAGAACATTCCGGGAGGTCCACAGTAAACAATCCACATTATCAAAGGACATACTAATTAAAATAAAAAGCAGCCGAGTCATCAATCATTTGACATCATGACAGGACGTCCACCATTTGACAGGGTCACTTGATGCCGGAACAATTTAATGATAACAATTCGGGGTGCATGATGAAGTTAACTGAGCAATCATGGGCGATTACATGAAGCCGTGAATTATCCGTTATCAGGACATAGTATAAAACAAAGTCTTTTCTGTCCCTATATCATATATAGATTTTTATGCGGCTTTTTTAATAGATAAAGTGATTCAAGAGAAAGTCTTATATGTATAATAAATGCATGATATATGCAAATGAAGCCAGCCTGGTCGCTAGTATTATATATTGTAAAACAAAGGCCACGTGTGTTTGTTCGCCAACATAAGCTACTGCTTGTTAAGATATTAAGTTTTAGTATACCTAATGTAATATGTAATGTATTTTATTATATTAAGGTAGGATCTCTTCGTGTTCTTGTCGCTCCTCGTTCTTGGCATATTTCTTGTTACTGCAGCAATCGCTAAGGTATAAAAACATTTCAGTAGAATTAGTTTTGCTTACGATATGCGGATACGCGAATGTGTTGCCGTCTTTAAAACATATTGGTTTAAACATAGGGTTCTGGTGTTCCTATTAATTCCAAATCAAACGCAATGATATCTCAAGGAGGTCTATTTATCGCCGGTTTTCTTTACCGTACCTTAACGAGCCTTATTTAAAAGTATGGCTTTAACACTTCACAGATAAAAACTTTATATATGTAACAATAGGTGTTATGATTAATATTGTACTAAAAAAAATGTAGGCACCTATAAAACGACTCATCCAAATAAGTTATTTATTCGTAATACTAACTTGCATTGTTATTAACTATGATTCATGTTGGTTTTGTATATTATGATTACGTCATCTATAAGTAAAATTTCCTGTGCCTACTTTTTGTCGAATTATAAAAATGTACCGCTAATTTAAATACCATAATCGGGTTTTAGCAATGTCTATATATCTATTTCAAAAGAAGCTAACTTTTCGCAAAATAAAATCGTAGGTAAACGTTAATAAGTACAATAGTCTCGAGAAATTTTTGCATATGTAATGGTGTGTATACTCAGATCTTAGAGCGCGTTTCCACTATATCGTTCTAGCCTATACAAAAATGTTTCGATATCCTAACATTACTATTTACTCTGATTTTTGTTTTCAATAAAAACAAGTTTTTATTTAAAGAAAAGGATTTGACTTTATTAAAAAAATCATTTAATTTCACGTCCTTGAGCAAACGGCAAGGCGACTACGGTGAAACAATAAAATATCGCGTCGTTCTTTAGATGATAGTAGTTTAGCTATAGGTAAAAAGTTTTGACCATAATACCTAATTACGAAACAAAATAAATAAATCATCAGTCACTTGATAGTGGAAAGTGGAAACACGCACAAAACCAGAATAAACCAGTTTACGCTGTCCGCAGGTGCTACGTGCAGTCCGGCGTCCATACACTACTACAAACGCAAGAATTTCTCTAAGCTAATTTACCTGTACCTACCTAAAAAAAATATTTTTGGACAAACTTAACTAGCTCTCATTCTTTATTTGAATAAACTTATATATTAGTTGTCTTAGTAATTACTGAAACTCAATGTTTCGATGATACAAAAACACATACATTAATTGACTGATAAAATCATTACTGGCTTGTTACTTGATTCCATAAGACAGCAATGAAACGTTTTAAAAGTATTATTAATTTGATATTGGTCTTTAGTCTTTTGAAAATAATATTAAGCCATAAAATTGCCTACATGCTGAACTCTTTCCCAATCCTCTGTCACAACGTAAAAAAAAGGTATTTTATCCAAATGATTTCGGTCAATAGCCCCAATACGTTACCTTTTTTGCATCAGGGGACATTTTTAATAAATAATTTCATGTAATTCGTTACACCGGATTTAAAAATGAATGAGATGATGACGGGTAAAAAGTCTGTATCAGATTGTATAAAAAGTAATTTATTTTGCGATTATTCAATCCAGTTTCAATTTTTTTTGCAAAAAAGGTAGTCACCTATTTGAAATATTTTTTGTGGCTTTTTATTATTTGCTTAAGTAACTTAGTTACTACTGATGTAACAGCCTGAAATAGATTCTTTTTGTTTAACAATAGTGCTTAAACAATCTTATTTGAATAAATTCTGTACTCAATCAGAACCAATGCGAAAAACAAAAGTATAAGATTTTTAATTGATGTCACTTCAGTGTTTACATATCAACGCCTAATTCAAATTATTTAGATTTCTTCATGTTACAGTACGCGTCATTCATGTTTAGCGCTGGACGAGAGTAGCTGCGCATCGATAGAATCGCGCTCGTAATTGATTGAACCAATCAACGCTCGCGCACCCGACGATCACACGCCCCGCGCGCCGCGCCGTTGCCTCGATACCTTATTTTTGACTTCTGCGCAGCTTTCGTTCAGCGCTAAAGATTCGTGACGCGTACTATAACTGGTTAACTGGAAAACATTGCTTTGATACATACCTACGCTCGCTTCATAAGCAAATGTATTTTTAAGTCCCTTGCCTGTTGCAAACATAACATATCTAATTTTACATTACATTTGTTATGTATAAGAAGATTTGTTGAAACGAATAATACATTCAATGTAAATGCCATTTTAATAATAAACACATATTCTTAAGCCAAAGCGAACGTCTCAAAGTTTCAGCTTCACTTCTCCATCTTTTCAACTAACTGTATGCCAAAAATCAGGTCGATTGATTGCTATGCTACGGCGTGAAGGAAGGACAAACAAACAAACACACTTTCACATTTATAATGTTAGTATGGATTTTAACGCATCTAGTTCTTGAAACATTGATCTATATTTGTTTGAAATATGTAGCTTAGTTAATTAAATTAATTTAGCTTTACTAGCTAGATTATTAAGTGACAACCGTAGCTTAGTTTAAGCCGCATTCCCTTCCATACTTTCACTCTTTAATTTAATAGTTTTAACATTACGTCTTTAATTCGATACAATTATGAATTCCTAAAACCTTTAAACATCTGCTGCTTACGCAAAGCGTGGCAATAAAATCATGTTGACAATTTTCAAAACAGTTTTACAATAAAGGTTATACATATATATGTAACTATAGACTTATAGAGTGTATAAATTCTGTGAAATCGCAATTCCAAGTGAAACCGAATGCTACTATCTTATCTATATTTCGTTGGGAATGCAAACATTTGGCGAATAACTGTTGTATTTATTAATAACAAGGTAAACTGACAACGAGCTATGAACTAGTTGATATTATTGATAATATTCAAAAGTTTGCCAATATCTTTAATATTAATAATAGGAATATCTCAAACTATCTTTCTATGTGATGTATGGCACTTTAAAGAGGCAAATAATAGATTTTTATGACGATCTTCTTGCTACAAACTGCTTTCCGAACCAAAACATATACATAACTAGCTGTTGCTCGCGACTTCGTCGCCGTTGATTTGTTTTTCCATTATTTCTTCGCTCCTATTAGTCGCAGCGTGATGTTATAGGTATAGCCTAAAGCCTTCCTCGATAAATTTTTCAATTCGAACCAGTAGTTCCTGAGATTAGCGCGTTCAAACAAACTCTTCAGCTTTATATATTAGTATAGATATAGATATAGATTACTTAATTTGAAGTTTCAAAATTATTCCTATACGTAGCTTAGTTGAAGTAACTTTGACCATGACTTTTATTGAGTGTAAATTTCATTAGAGTATAGGGTATTTAGTAAATTTTTAAGCAAACATTTCCTGGTTGTATGTTGTTGTATGATTTTAAATTAATCTTTCGTTATATATTTTTTAACGTTTGCAACATTGTACTAAATGTTTCAATTATTAAAGTAGATATATATGTTATGTATTTATTTGTCTGTAAACTAGTCATAAGTGAATGAACTGTTTAATTATTATACATGGTTTAAAGGCACGTTGTGTTCGGAAATTGTATTTGTCTCAATTTCTATAGCGTTCACAACGTATCAAAACAATCGGACTCTCGTTGGCTCACTCGGAGGTGGCGGTTTTAAGCCTAATAATAATAATGTTTTGTCAGAGATATCATTAGTTCCTTCCACGTTGTAGTTGAGAAAAACTTTATTCTAATATCATTATGAGTACCTTTGGCCAATGCTCAATGTATGATCCGTTACCTGCTTAACGGAATAGTTTGTTTTTTTGTGTGTTTATAAAGACCTTGGAATATTCTCTGATGATCGTCCGTCATTGAACGCGGCCTAAGCATACATTGTTGGCCGTAAGGTATTTATAAATAATGATAGTATAATAAAGGATCTTTCGACTTCAGCACGGAAAGCAATAATGACAACGCTTCTACCACCAAGTAAAATTATAAAAGCATTCGCAATCCATTAAGGAGCATTGTACTTACGTCTCGAAGCACTTAGAAGTAAATATGAGGAGCATTTCCACGAAGCAGCCAGGACATGCGGTATCTGGAAGGCGTCCAGTGAGTCCATTCAGTGTTGCACTTGAATTAATCAATTGTTTTAATCCACTAGTAAAGGCAG
Source organism: Eurema mandarina (assembly GCA_018238005.1). Taxonomy (NCBI): domain Eukaryota; kingdom Metazoa; phylum Arthropoda; class Insecta; order Lepidoptera; family Pieridae; genus Eurema; species Eurema mandarina. The sequence goes on from DWAJ01001008.1 coordinate 24,818, forward strand.
CTGTTGACCGCTGGTAACTCTAGGCGGTGGTACGCGGTATGGGAATAAGCGGAACTTAAACTTGGTTTTACCGGCGTAAATTCCGATTTCGTAGGAGTACCAGTATGAAAATATTTTGTAGGTTAATTTAGGCTAGTACCTATGCTTATGTCAAATTTCAGCCAAATACATTATGTAGTTTTTGAATAAAAGAACTTCATAGCATATGATCTGTTCCATACTCGCAAAATTTCTACTCGCGTTTATAATTATTAGAAGAAGATTATTTTGTTTCATCATTTGTATTGTAATGTTAGTCTTGGTGAATTTTTATTTAGTGAATTTAAGCAGGAATTTAAAAAATCCAAAAGTAATTTCATTGTCTCCCGCTTCAAATTTCAAAGGCTTTTACGATTTTCCAATAGAATTAAAATTCCGAATGAAACGGTTATGACTTATATACTTGTTACTCAAGATAATATAATAATATACTTTTATACCTACCTACACACATGTGAATACAGAGTCATTCGCTAACCTAATATGTAGTATTTATGTATTTACAATTTGTTACTTAAGAGATCACATAAGAGATCTCTTCCAGGGAAATGTAAGAAAGTATCTCTCTATAAATGACAATAACAATCAAATGCTAATTATAGTACGCGTCACGAATCTTTAGCGCTGAACGAAACCTGCGCAGAAGTCAAAAATAAGGTATCGAGATAGCGGCGCGGCGCGCGGGGCGCGTGATCGTCGAGTGCGCGAACGTTGATTGGTTGTCCCAGTCGTGTTGTCTTTCTCGCACCAATACGTCAATTACGAGCGCGATTCTACCGATGCGCAGCTATTCTCGTTAATCGCTAATCATAAATGACGCGTACTATATCTTGAACAAATTCACGACCGCTCGCTCCACAAACCGCGTTCC
>DWAJ01001009.1:0-25703 GCA_018238005.1 Eurema mandarina
AGGTATCTATAATCTATATATCTATAATCTATTCATAGAATGATAACTTTTCCTTCAGTTCCTTTATAGATGCCATTTTCCTTATAAAATATTAATAATTATTGGCTAATCAAGTAAGATGATGTGAGGAAAATTACAACCAGGGTTTATTATGTATAATCTATTTTAGCTCTGTATTGTTTGTTATAAATAAGTATAGTATGTGAGAATAAAATATATATCTCATACCTTAGGCTACGACAACTCTGATCTTTTAAATCGATTTTGAAAACTCTTTTGGTAAGTTACCACATTATTTGTGGCTTATTAAGCCGATAAATATTAACGAAAACTTAAAAAGGTAAAGATCGTGGTTGCGCAACATCCGTGAGTGGACAGGAATAGCCACCGTCGAGCACCTGTTTCGGTTGGCTGGCGACAGGCGAAAATTCAAGGAGCTGATGGCAAAACTGGTTTTTATTTTTAAACAAATTAACTTGAGTTAACGGCTTTAAAATCCCTTCGATGCCTTCACGTGATACTCAAATAAAAAGATTTGACTGACAAACAGACAAAAAATATCGTAAGCACTCAAAGCCGTAGAAAATACCCCGTTAGAGAACTTATTACGTAAGGTGTCAAAAAGTTCCTTTTGAACCGGACTATGGTTAACTGCCAGCTATTAAGGTGGTGCGGATGGTATTGCGACCTGTGACATGAAATTCCCAATTGCGGTGAAATTCCCAAAATCTCATCAGTAAGAGCTAATAAGAGTAATACGCGGGACACACCTCGTATAACAATAATTTATTTATTAATTTATACACACTTTGTTACAATGTTAATAATTAAAATTATATATGATACACTATAAGTAAGAGGCGACCTTATCACTTAAGAGTGATCTCTTTCAGAGAACCCATACTAATTAATGAAATTATAATAATATTATAATAATTAAATACTAATTAATTAGTCATTTAATAAACTGGAAAATATAAAAAAGCACGTCAAGACTGTTTCACGTTTAAGAAGCATGTTTGGTTTTTCTGTATTTTTTACCACTTATCTTACCTAATGAGCATACGAGTACATACAAAAAGCCAATGTTAATGTTTAAGAAATAACTAACAACAACTAATTACGATCCTGCATTTTTTACTTTTAAAATTATTTATAAAATATTTGCTTAAGTCTAGATTTGGTATCATTATAATATTAATAATTTTATTTATAAATCTAGGTCACATGTTAAAAATATGGAGCAAGGTTAAAATTATTTAAAATCTTTATTTTTTTTATTTCTTTAAAGATCTTTAACCCGATTATGCTGATTATATTACTATTTTATAACGATAAACAATTTTTAAAAGCAAAACGAATGAATTTGAGAAAAATATTAGAAAAATCTATAGACAACATAAAGGTACCTAACCTTTATATTAAATTCTATTCTGTCCGTATCAAATACTACTATCTAACCCCTTCTTAATTTCATCTACGACATATCAATGCATCGTGTCGAATTGTTTTTCTCCGCTAACATTAATCTCAAACCCACATTTTCAGTTACGTTCAAAAACACTCCGTTTGTTATGATAAAGACAAGCATAAATAGAATTTAATAACTTAAGATCACGCATTGCTAAGAAGTTATACATAAACTTCTCATGGTAAAAAGTTTCCCTCCCTTGTACTGCAATAACAACAGAAACACGAGGGTATTATAAACTTTGACACGTGTCTTAAAGTCATGCCTTATGGAAAGAATCTATACAGAGAAAAGTGAATTGTAAAGTCATACTGTGAATTTGTAAAACCTTTACACGTGTATGGACTCAGATTATATGGAAGACTGAAGAATTCTATAAAAATCTTTGTCTCTATTCATATTATAAATAGCTGTTATAATTACCTTCTGAGGCTGCAGATGAACATTGTATTTGTTATTGTAGAATAAAAAGTCATAGTTGATTTTTTATGGAATTCAAAAATATTTTTTAGTATGTAATTGTGGATATCCACTAAACCTACACCTCAAATTTAATAAAGTTTTATATAATCTATAGGTACAAAATGAATTCCTTGTCTCCGTACAATTAGAGAATCAAGATAACCGATTTTACCGACCGAATTTTAATTTCGATATATTTGTTAAAGTTAAGAAAAGAAAAGCTTTAAACACTAAATTATGTAAAAGAATAAAGTAAAAACGATTTAATTGTCTAGTACAAACTGATGACTATGAGACATTCGATGTGTTTTGTGTTTTAAAAGTGTCAACTTATAATTATAATTCCAATCTTTTTAGTTTGTGAAGATTTTTGTTAGATGTGCTACAATATACAAAAAAATATATGGCAGTGATACAAAGTTAGCCAAATTTTCTAGTTATCGAAAATCATTTTATTTTTTGGTTTGAACCATCTTGCGTTTATATTATCTAAATTATTATTATATAGTGTGTATATTTCGTGTGTTACCTATACCTATAGTGTGTATATTTCAAACCGTCATAGTAAAGAAGGTGTTAAGAAATAAACACACACACAAAAAAGATATTTTCGGAATTGAGTATTAGTTGATTAATAAAGTAGGCAGCGAACTGTTCATTCCATAACTTGACATTAATACTTGCTGGAATCAGCCATTCGACGCTTTTTAATTATTAGATCCATATTAATGAGTTGTTTTGTTTTTCAGATACATTTAAAATTGCAAAATGCATATTTTTGTTTACATCTACATTTAAGTTTTAAATCTTAATTAAGAATCAAATGGGTTGAAATATACTTATGAGTAGATGATATTATAATCAATACAGGGAGCGAGATTCTCTTCGCTTCTTTGTTTTATTTTAAGGTCAAAGACATTTAAAGTATATATTTCTTTATCACTTTATTCATCTAGGCCACAATAATAGTCATAGTACTTCAAAACACCACCATTTTGAAGCAACTATCCAATTATTTAATTTAATAGTCTTAGCTAAATATATAATAGCTAGTATTTATATAATGTATGTGTTACCTTTTGGAATTTGATAAATTTATTAACATAGCATATATATTTTATATGTATTATCATCTGATAAAAATTAAAAAAATTGCGGTTGAAATTTATCGTACCACAAGCACATATGTTTGCTCTGCGATATTAACATATAGCTGATGATACCTAACAAAACAAAGACAGGGAAAACACACTTACCTATGTTTGGTTAGGCATACTTAGAGTATATAACGTTGATGTATATTTCATATATGTGTCTGAATGTATACATAATACGTTGTATTAAAAAAAAAATACAATTAGAAGCTTACAACAAAGAAGGCTAAAAAGCAATGTCAAAGGAAATCTTGGGTACTTTAATTCTCTGAATCATTCTTTGTACTAACGATATATTTTAATTCGTGACGCATGCTTAAAAAACTTCTTGACGGCCAAATTTAATATTCAGTAGAAACCCAAATATATGTAAAGGAAATTTTTCAAGTTTGTGTGTACGTCTTCAACCGAAAATGTGTATTCCTTAAGGCAATTAACTTGTTGCACGTTACTATAACGACGAGGATTCGAGAAGGTTCGAGAAAGAAATATTTCAGTAAACAAGTCATGAACAATGAATTTCTCATTTATTTTGCCAAATCATCTTTATCCGAACGGCATTTTATTTTATGACAATTGAACTTATTTAGCTTTTAATTAAATCTGGAATATATTTCTATGTATGCAATACAAGTATTTTATTTAACATTCTTAAAAACATATAATATTATCCATATTATATATACAGAAAGTTATAAAGCAAAAAAGCACCAAAAAGAATTTCCATAATTAACTTTAATAGCCGGAATGATGGCTTTACTAATCCTTAATGCTAAATGTACACCCGATACATAATCAGTCTTTCTTCATGTAGGTAACAAGTTATTAAGATGAAAGATGAAAAAGCGAAAAGCTATTTTGACAAAATGTAACTAAAATAACTAACTAATAAAGTAAGTAATGTAATAAAATTGCGGTAATTTTCCAGAACAGAAGTCAGAAAATAAAGTATAAGTATTTTCGGTGTTTGTGCAGTCATTAGTGATGTTTTAAATTGTAATTGTCTTGTCCGATGTGAATAGTATTTTTTGTTGAATGCGCGATTCAAGTTCATCTCTACCGGAATGCCGCTTAAATAATAATAGGTATTCCGGTAAAATTAACTCATATATAAGCCAAGTCATATAAACATTGAGTCAGTGTGTCATTAGAGTTAGACATAGTGTGTCATACTACGGATTTACGCGTAACCCTCAAACTCAAGTTAGTATTACATTATTTGTTTGTTTTTTTATCTTTTTTATTATTTACATTAATAAGTTCATATATATATTGTGTACGTAAATTTATATATGAAGTTTTATATAACTTATATGTGTACAAAAGTATAAATACAAATAAAGAGTCATGTTCCATTCATTTCTTTCGTCCTTTTCATGCAAACAATAAAATAATGTTAGAAAATTAAACTAATTTCGCGAGCACAGATGACAAAATAATACTCGTATTAATCTTCAATATTACGACTAAAACTTAACAATTCGAATATACTTATTAAGGTAGTCCACCTTAGACATAAACTTAGCTTGTCTTGTGCTAATCAAATATAAAATCATAGGTTCTCCGCTGAACCCATGATTTTATATTAAATAATTATATAGTACAGATACCTATGAAATAAAAACATTTTAGGTCACGGGTACTATATAATAATATAATAATAATATAAATAACTGGTCAATAAAATTTATCATACCTTAGTTCTCTGCAAATAAACAGCTGACAATAATTAAAATTGTAACATAAATTAATTTGAATTATCGTCGCAGTTGTTTATTTGTAACTAATAATAGCGTATAGAGTTTCCCTCGAAACCATAATTAATTGCCAACTCCTTCACCCGATACCAATCAATTTTCGCATTTAGAACAAACATCTGTTAGTATAAGTTTAATTAATTCAATCTACCACCGCACCTCCATACAAAAGGCGTAAACACCTTTTGTTGCTTTTTAACAAGCAATAACAATTATTTTATATGTGTATTACACTGTTATATTAACATTATTTGAAGTCTAGAACAATCTTTCAAATTCTTCGCACAAAAACTTTTCAACTGACGAGTAATATGAATTTATTGCATTTTTTATTTAATTTTTTCTATACAGAACCATAATATAAGGATAATGTTTCTGTTATCTGGAGGTATACGTTGTTAAGAACAAAGTTACCTTTTTACGAAGAGTTCTATAGCTACCGAACATATATTTTTCACTCTATTTTATCCAGTATTTTGTTTATCAAAATGAACTTATTATCATCAATCATTTCATATCCAAATTCAAAAGTTTAAAAGTGTTCTGAATGGACTATTTGTTCGTTATATTCACAAATCACAACAAAGATATAGCATTCTAGATTCTGACTCTACATATTTTGACTTTAGAAATATGTTTTTTTATATATGTAACTTTAAACATCTATTTCAGATATGAAAGTGTTAGTAGCAGTCGTTGCTTTAGCTGTAGTGGTATTGGCTCGGCCTGAAGGAGAGTTCTACAGCAGCAAGTATGACAACTTTGACGTCACGGAACTGATAAGCAACAAGAGACTGTTGAAGTCCTACTCACTTTGCTTCCTAGATGAAGGAAAGTGCACGCCTGAAGGGATCGACATTAAAAGTATGTTATGTTTAATATTTATAATTAAACATTGTTATGGATTTAGTAGGACATGAAAAATTCTGTTATCCTTAAAACAAGCTTTTGTTTAGCTTTCTTTTCCCTTTTAATTTTTTTGTTTTTTGCTTTTTCAATCTTGTTACTTGCGTTAATGTTATCTAGAATGTTTCAACAATTTATTTCTACTAGAAAACTTAACGTTTCTGAATAAATCGGTCCAAGTTCTAAATAGTTATACAGGCGTTGATAGGCAATAGACAAATAGTCCTTTCTTTACATTGATAGTGTCTTAATACTGGAGGTAACTTATTACCTATGTTGTCGCAATTAACTTCGTATTAATACAATACAAGTTTTGTTTATTTATTCTTAACTATAAATCATTGCAGAATTCATTCCCGAATCTCTGAAATCTACGTGCGGCAAGTGCACGGAAACGCAGAAGGGTTTGGTCGCGAAAGTATTGAAGGCTCTGAAGGAAATCCTGCCCGAGGACTGGGCCAAGCTCCGCAAGAAATTCAGCGCAGATGACAGCCAATATGACGCGAAATTCGAAGAATTCATTGGAAAATACGCAGCTTAAACTTAACTGATGTCCTCTTCCCATCTATAAACGATTGTTATATTTTCATCGCTCAAATAAATATTTTAAAACACTAAATGTGTATTCAATTTTTAAAACCTGGTATTTTATTTAAAAATGTATAAATCTCTTTTTTGAATAATTAATTACTCTTACAATTATAGTTCAACATTCACTTTTATTCTCGATTAATTTAATAAGATTAAAAACTTGTCTCAAGTTCTATTTTGACGTGGTAGGTATCCTACGAATGTCATCAAAATTGTATTTACTTTGAATGATTACCTTCTTAAATTTAATGAATTGGTACTGTAGCTGTACCTTATAGATATGAAAAACAATAAACACATTTAAAAAGTACGACTAACTTCATTTGCGTTATTTCAAAAGCGTTTGCTTGATTTCTGTAAAAAAACCTTGCCACCCATACGATAAAATCTTATATGGTGAAATATCCGTACATTCTTCCACATTAATTAATACAATATAGTATTATTTGTGCTTTTTATATTTAAAATACAGCCATTTAGATACAGATGTTTCTAATGATTAAAATATATAAATTATTAAGATCTAAAGAGGGGTGTCTAAAACCTACTTATATAAGATTTAAAAAATGAGATATAACTTCAATTTCACATTAATAATTAATTTTTAACAAGATAATCAGTTTCGTAGATCTAATCTTAGAATTTTAGAAAATGTCTCTTCGTAATATTACATTTTGTTTTGCTAAGAAAATATTCTGCCCGGTAGCGTTCGAGGATTGCAAATCTTTATTAAGTAAACTTACAATATAATTTTATAACTATTTTTTGTATTAGGACCATTGCTCGAAAATCATGCATGCCTGTAAACCATTACAGGCGTTTACATCAACACCAGTTCAGAGGCAAGCCAAGTCAACAATAACGTAAATCTAGTATGCCTATATATATATCCATATATATATCCATATATTTAAACTTGTGATAGTTTGATGAAATTTCAAGGTCGAAATGGCTACAGGCATTTTCTTTTTATCTTTTTTTTCTTTATAACGTACGATTTTTAATTTAATTATAGTACCTAGGCAGGTAAGATGGTTCTAAAGTCAGTACAATCAGTATACAAAATATGTAACAATAAATATACAGACCTCTAGTTTTCCAACAATATGGCGATAAATATGCCAGACTTAGTAACAGAAATAATTTATTTGGTTTTAATTCCATTCGTTTCGTCTAAAGTTTTTACAGTAGAAAATAAAAGATGCCTTATAAGCACCGGAGACCTTGAGACCTTTTGTGTTTTTAATATTAATTTCACTTAATTTTGAATGATGTTTCTTGTTTGATGTTTTTGAATTATGAAAATGATCAAATTCAAGATACCCGTTAGGGATTTAATTAATTACCTTTTCTATTCCAACCAGTGTTCAATTTACAAAATTAAAATAGCTTTAAATTTAATGGATACTTTACTTCGGTAGTTCGGTTCGCTCGATTAAACCACCTTAACAAAATATGAAATTGCTTATACTTTTTCACTTTTGTTTTTTACAAATTTTTTGTTGCAAAACAAATTGACATCTCATTCCATTGTTCATAGGCATTAAAACAATCATATTCGTCATTAAAGTATTATATTTCCTCGGTGTAGTTAGAATATAATTAATCGAGATAAGATCACGACTCACGTTGGATTTTATCCGTTGGAAGGTTGCGCCCGTCTTCGCGTGATTTAGTAGCGTTATTATTTACGGCAATATGCAGCGATCTGCGATGATTCTTGTAATCGTTTCCTGCGCTCAACTTAACGTAATTAATTATAAATTATATTGCACTAATATGATTCAATAGTGGTGGTAATAATTTCTTTAAAACTTTTTATTAGTAAAAATAATTAATTAGTCGGGTATGTTATGTCGGGTAATAAACACAATCACAGTGACAATTTGAAGACTCAAAGTAGGTATAAAATAGGTTTTATTGGTTTTTGTAGATCATTTATTCATGTTAAATGTAGTTTTGTCTACTTAAATTTAAACTATACAAATTCATTATGTTGTCGTCAAATCTGATATGACATAACAAATAATGAGTTATTGATTGTACTACTACTTTATTTATGTGTATAAGATATTCTATTGAATCCACAACTAGCAAAAAAACCCGACGTGATGCTTGCTATGGCGCCAGGTGACCATTGTCAGAAATTGTGAAGTCGTATGAATGAAAAAGCGAGATCAAAGAACATAATTTAGTAGAAAGTTCGACGTTAGTACTTGCGTCTTGGAGATGAACCGGGGTGCTTCAGACTTGATGACTGTCGCACTCGAGGCACGCTCAACTTTCTTCAACAACATGACCCATAATCAGATTCCTATTTTTCATTTGAAATTTTCATTAGAAAAAGTGTGTAGTAGTCAGCTAGTACGGCGACATCGTAATTAAATTCATTCGCGTAGTTTGCGACTTCGTTTCTTTGTTAATTCTAAACGCAATCCAAGTTAAAATGAATATTTTATTTTAATTATAGAACTCATGAAGACACGAGCACAGCGGTTAGCAAATTAAACAAGCGGCCGGGCTCGGTAGATAATATTTAATGAATACGGATAGGTAATTTTTTTATGTATTGAGAAGATAAACATGCCGTTTTATACTGTATATATCCATGATTTCATATTATACATATGAACTATATATTATATATATTATATATTATACCTATAGAAATAGCCAAAACGAACCTTCCTATTGTAATTTTTTCTGCTACCTTTCTTCCAAAGCAATGTACGCTTGTTTTCAAAACTTCACCTTCAAAAACTTATAACACGTAGGTTTCAAATACGTATGACGTATAATTTTTTAACAGCGATATTTAAATGACTGCTCATAACACTTTCCTTGAGTTCGAATGACAAAAGCCAGCAATTTCAACTTTGGCGTGATTAGATTTTCAGGTTTAGCTCTAGCTCGTTAGTTCACAAAGCTCTAAATGCGAATTTCATTCGGACTATAAGTGTTTATTTGTGGAGTTTAAGCCTAGTTTACAAGCTGGTTAAATTGTATAAAAATTGTCAAAAAACTATAAGCTATAGAGCAATACTACTAGCTATGTATTACAGCTTTGCCCGCAAAAATAAGTTTCAACCCATATATCCACCCTTTGAAGCCGATTTATCGTCGTGAATAGAAGCTAGCTCTGGGTATACCTATAGCAACTATAAGTCTATAATTGTATTAAATAACAAATTACATCCAAGTCAGTCAGTGGTATAAGCGTCAAAGCGTTAAATACAAAAAGACCGAAAAACAGAGTTACATTTCCATTATTGAAAGCAATATTAAAAGAGTTGTGAATATAACCCTTGTTTTATTTTTTTAATTCAAAGATAATACTTAAGTGATATAATTGCCAGTTACAATTTAAATATTTTTAAGTTAATTCAATAAGTTATTTAAAAAAAAAAAATCTTAAGAAAATTATAAAGCTACTATATTTTATCCATTTTTAATAATAAAAAGCATCGGTAATATACCATTCTATGAAATGACTTAATGGCAGTGACAGATACAAGATTATTATTCCAGGAATTCATATTCTTTTGATCGTAACTCTTGAAATAAATTTATGATCTTGATAATAGACTTGAGTATATCCGTCCTTTTATATAAGCAATAGTTTTCTACAACACACACTTGCATTATTCAGAAAATCAAATCTCAAATATCACCTGCAAAATCATGTAAATGTAATCTTGTTAATATAAATAGATGACGTGTCACGTTGTCTGTCCGCGATTGACTCTTAAACTACTAAACCGATTTTAAATTAAATTTGCACACCGTGTGCAGTTTGATCCAACTTAAAAGATAGGATAGCTTACATCATAATATATGCGAGCGAACCTGGGGCGGGTCGCTAGTTTTATATAAATATCAAACGTAATCACGTGTCTGAGGTTAAAAAAAAAGAAATACATTTAATATTGAAAAAAATGCTATAAACTAATCCTTTCTGGAGCGCCACAAACACGAGTTTCAATTAATTGATAACAACCAAGTACTCAGTAATATATGGTATTTCATCTTTACAATGGAAAATTCACATGAAAAATCTCATCTCTGTTTCCCCGTATTACTTGTATGTCGTTTGTAAAATGTAATTTCATACTGTTGTAGGCCCCGAACTTGTATGATTCGCTTTTGATATGCAAACAAGCCTTTTTTAAAGCTTTTCCGCGTTACTCTCATTAAATTTTCTTGGAACTTTATAATATTACTAAAATTGATGCAAAACAAATAACATATTACAAGCTATTATTTGGCTTTCCATGTGTTTGTTGTTAATATGTATTTTGTTTTTACGACGATGAATGTTTGTCATGACGTCATTTTAAATCTGACATGGCGGAACACTCAAGATGGCGGACTAGTTATTTTTGATGCAATTCTGTAATACCTACGACCGCTTGATGGAGTGGTAACACAACTGCCTTCTGCGCTTAAGGTTGCGGGTCCGATCCCTACCCTGGAAAAATACATTTCTATTTTTCTGGGGTCTGGGTGTTGCTATGTATTTGCAAAAATATGTGTATTTAAATTATCCATTATCTTATTGCCATAACACAAGGTCTAAGCTGTGTAAAAATAAGCGTCCAGAAGTATTATTATACAGTAACACAAAAATAAAAGAACTCGAAAAATTAAATAACGTCAACAAGTTTGTTTTTATTATAAAGTTTATGTATAAGTTATTTATACCTATTTTAATAGATTATATATTCTTTACAGATTAAGTTAATTACGTTAATCGCAATTATCACTCGTATTACACAACCAACTTAATATATCTGTAATTATAACTAGAAATGTTAATACTTTGATGCTGCATAGTCCTACGTTATTATTGTGGATGTATTGTAAATACCACTGTTGTTACATAAAATAGTTTATTTATGACGCGTCTTTTAGCTTATTCCAATTGATGTTAGTCAACATTTTGATTTTTTTTTGTTATTTATATTCACTGATATTGTGGAGGAAAGGGAGATGTAGCTTTCTTCATTGTCTATAAAATGTGTATACGCTAAGTCTCGAATAAATATCATAATTGCGATTTAAAATATGGGGATTTACAAAATTTACGATATCACCGAGTGTTAATATTAATTAAGACAACTAAGATGCGAACAATTTATACTTGCATATATATAGCCAAATTACCCTGTTTTTGTATTAAAATATAACCTAAACAAAATATATTACATGGTCACTACACATTCTACATACATTTTACTTAAGTACATTTTAAGTCCAAAATGGCTGAGTGTAGTCTTTTTAAGTCGTGATATATGAAATGACTCTAATATTCCTAAGTGAAACTTTCGGTTAAGTGCCCACATTACAGTTTGCTTGACATAGGAAATGTGGAAAGACATTTTCATTCAATTTAATTTCTATGCGCTCATGTAAAATATTTATTTGTCTGGTAAATACCACAAGATGTATAAACTAGAGTATACTATGGTGCCGGGTGGCTCTAATGAGCTATGACCTATATTCTTTTTTCGTATATGAAATTAGGAAGAATAAAGTAGTTCTTTTGTTTCGGTCAAGGCTTATAACATAACTCAAGTATACGTATCTAAGAGCAAGAAAGGAAGCTTTGTAATTAGTTAACTCTGCTGAATGTTAACTCCATTTTAATCAGAATTTACCTTTTTCATTCGTAGTATTAAGATTTTTCTGTTGCGTGCTATTTAACAAAAAATCGCGTATAAATTTATTGTAGTCATACAAATTAAATACATACAAATTAAAGTGTTTTTATTTATTTATTATTTTTATAGCATTAAGCCGAGGCGAGAATATTCAAAATTGTTTGAATGTGGCAGTCTGAATTTTCCTTCTTCGCTGTCAAAACTTTCCCTTAAATTGGTTTTTTTATAATTGATATTGGAACTGATGGAAAGATGGCCCGAAATTGTTAAACTCCGTTAAAAATATTATTAAATTTACAGAAACTTTGATACAGTTTCTTAATGACTTTCGACTTAAATATTATTTTTTTTTGCTTTAACGATTAATTGGCCTATCCAACAAAAAATTGTTTGAAATAAGTTTGACGTAATTAAAAGTTGAAGACTATTGTAAATTGACACCTCCACACAACATTATTTATTATTTTCTATTTAATATGATACCAGTACCATATTTAAAATTTCAACATATAGATTAACGTTATATAGGAAAATTCGTTGCCCTAAGACACAAGCTCACTTAGTGTAGATTTGCAGGTCACACTACTAGTTTGTCTTATTAAAAAAATTATAGAAGACTAAAAAAAATTCATATTATCTTAAATAGATAAAAAAAATTAAATATAAACGCAAACATATTGTAATTCAGGGTTCATGCATCATGCATCAATCATCAGACATTCATAGGTTCATAGAGGACTGATAGATCTCCGAAATCAGCTCGAAGCAATTTCTAGTGATGTGGTATTGCTAAATAATATCTCACTGGCGTAGCGTACTTGCAATTCAAATTTACTATTCACTGCCAACTGAGGTACTTTAAACTATTTTATGTTTAAAGCCTTATATGTTAAAGTATAGATGTCAAACATAGCTGCTATTGGCAAAATCATCCTTTTAAAGATAAATAAAACGAGCTGCTAAAAAGTTGTTAAGAAAATTATAGAGTAATTCTCAAATCAGAAATTACCTCAGAATAACCAAAAGGCGAACTTGCAATCGTTGAAACGTTGAAAATTCAACAGCAATCCCGTGTCTATAAAGGTCAGCTGGGCGGGTTGCCAAGACTAAACAATTGTTAAATGCACTCGGACAATTTCTTTAAATGGCCTCCGGTACAATAACGCGAAAATTACTGCTATCTGTGATATCAGCTCGTATAACTGAGTTGAGGACAGTACTCGCATTTGAAAATAAAACGTTTATGGTATTCTTATTACTCTGTGTTAGTTTATTTCATAGTAACAATGGTGGTTAATGTATTTTGCTTAATTCAAAATAATCTGAGTATTACTTTTATTGTAATTTAACGTCGAGTATATTGTTGAATTGCTATCAAAATTACTTAAAAGCTCCATTTTATTTTTGTTCTTTCTTTGCTTGTTCAATCAACTGTAATTATAATACAACAATTTATTTTAAACATCATATCATTAAGACCTAATTTATAGATTTATCTTCTAGACAAAAATCTTATACGTTATTGTTAAGTCAAATTCATTATTCAGCACTAGTGCTTTCACACCTGAGAAAGATTTCTAAGTTATTTGAAACCAAGTCTAGACGTCTAACACTACACTTACTAAGATTCATTCGTTTCTTTGAAGGGGCTCTCAAAATCGCACATAAAGTAAAATATTTGGACGTATGTCATAAATGACACTTAAAAGTAATATAATACTAAATTAGGGTTTAATGGATAAAATATGATTTCTTATTCTTCCAAATTGGATAAATAAACGTAAATTATTATCTTTGAGCCTTGTAGTTTTTATGTAAATTTCACAACAACACATTTCAAATCCTGTTAAAATGTACAATGTTTATATAAATTAATATCTTAGTTTACTCCAAATGAAAATAACTAAATAGAATTATCCAACGTATATATTATAAGCCGGAAGCTTGCATGACGGAGGTTTAAAGAAATGCATTTGAAAAGGCTCAGAAATACATGACATACAAAAGAAGTCAGTAGAGACTCGAGATACCATTATATGGCGCCGGTTTTGTGTGGAAGGGACGATTTCAGCCTGATAGAGTTCCTGCATAATATAATAAAAATACAGTTTCAACTTTATACGTTAATTGTAATGGATTTTGTTATTCGTCAAATATTCAACGTCGGTAAAGGAGATAAAAAGCACACAAATGAGTTCGTTGCACGTAATTATATTGCCATGACGATCGTCTTAGATTGTTTATTCTGGGAATTTTACAAGAAGAATAATTGTACTTCATAAATATTCATGTCATTGCGAGTGAACGGGGTATATTGCCTAACTTTATTAAAGGTTAAAGATACAACTAAAATTAACTCTTATGTCATGAAAGTGTATGGAGAATACGTATATAAAATGTTGGACCATGATTCATACGGATATAATAAATATCTACTCTAGATTGGACAGATCTGTCACTAATTTTAATATCTGTTTCATAGATGGTCATTAATTGTTTCTTTAGTATTAAATTTACTTACTTAATTGAACTGCCCAATATAATGTACCTAAAAGTAAAATTCGAAGAATAAATAATTAATATATCTGAACACCTAGTTATTACATGAATAACAAAAATAGGGATGCTTACTTGATTATTATTTTAATAACATGTTAATAACATTTACACACACAAATTAATTAAGCACGTAAAATGTGAAATTATTTTAAAACATCCTTTGTTTGCCCTTTTATATGTTTTATCTTCCCATTTATGATCATGACTGATCTCGGAAGCAGTCTTCATTAATTAATGATATAATTGTTTTGGAATTTTACATGAGTTTTTAGATAATTTATTTAGTTTCTAGATAATTATATATAATTTGATGATTTACTTTATTAACTTAAGTGCAGGTGTGAGTAAATAATGTTCTCGGATGGATATATTTCATTTTTTTATTATTTGCTACTCAAGAACGTTAGTATTATATTATTTTAATGATGTTTGCCAAATTAGTATAACGTTTGCAAGAATTAAATGTTCTTGAATGAATTCAAAAAATAATATTTCCAAAGCAATAAGTTTGTGTGTGGTGATATTAATGTAACTGTATAATAGTTAAAGCGATCCTATATTAATTGTGTAAAAAAAATCTTGTGCATATAGAAGCCTGTGAGACTCCACGTCCACAGTAGAGTTAAGAAAATATGAAGTCCATACTTAAAGGTTAATTATGGTAACTTCTAAAACTGTCATTCTGTCTGGTGCTGTTTGTGAGTATATTGTTTAATGTGTAAGAGTATTCAAAATTAACTATGAATTTGAAATTAACCTTTGAAAATTATGAAAATGTGTATGTTTTATCAATATCGGTTTAGACTTATAATATGATACACATTAACAATAGATCATTTCTAATATCTACTATTTTAGTTATTAGAAAAAGTACAACAAAGTTATATTTAGTTTTGTCATAAAATGCAATAAAAAACGCTATAAATGTCAAATCGTAAAAAAGTAAAAATATAAACATAAAAGTTTTGAACTGCGGTCCAAACCAATATCTATGTAGTTCGTTACTTTAATCGCCTCTGTTTGCCAACGACTTTGAATCAAATATAAAACATTACAGTATGTAACAATGCGTAAATTTATGCACATAGGTATAAGTATACATATTGTGCTACCACTTACGGTATTGTATACAAGTTTACATTATACTGCTGCTATTATGCAGCTTCCACTTACGGTATTGTATACAAGTTTACATTATACTGCTGCTATTATGCTGTTTCCACTTATGGTATAATATTTAAGTGAAATATATTATCTATATTATAGAGTACTGGAGAGCATTTTTCGTTTCTTACCCTCCTGACCCATCCATCTAGCCTCCGTTTATTTAATTTTCCCATATTTAAAGGCATAGCATTCGCGAAGTATTTAGCTTTGTGATTGTTAAATGACAGATGGTGGTGCGCTGATGGTATCAGGAGAACCTCCTGCTTAATCTCCTGTAAGCTGAAATTTTAAACGATAAGAATATAAAACTATATATAAAATATATTCGAACTGGTAAATATTATTAAATAAGAGCAACATTAAATTGTTACTTGTATAATAATGATATTTCTGAAGTGTAAATAAATCCAAAGAGAACTTTTATAATGGAAAACAAAAAAGGCCATTACCTAAATCAATTAGGATCAAATGTCTTTTCAACCTTCGAAGAATCAGAAAGAAAATTGCAGTAACGGATTTAATTTTGGCCTCTTTCCTGGCACTGTAATTTGATCGTTTTGATAGAATATGAAACCCTCTTTTTCGTATTCTTCTTTTTACAGATAAAAAAGACTTCAGTTTGGATTATGTATATATAGAAAGTTGGCCGAGATAGGACGACTATCACTTTAGTGATACCACCTTAGACAGCAAACTGGCGTTAAGTCAATGTATTTCGTGGGAGATTTCATTGAGCTTCATGCTTAAGTAAAACACCCGAGGCCCTTTTCTTTTTTAAAATTTTTGTATGAGTGTTTGTGAGCGGAGTAAGAGGACATCATTTCTTCCTTCACCCTCGACAAATTCTCGATAACTTAAAAATTCTCGATAACTCGAGAAAAAAAGGAAGGTCTCCTTGCATACAAACCCTTCTATTCAATAAAAATATCTAAGTATCTCGCATCTCATATAATCTTTTAAAGAAATGTATAGCAGTAGTAATTAATTACAAAGGGGCTTATGGTGACATGTGACGTGATTGTTAGTACGAGTAGAACCGACAACTGACGTCGCCAATAAATGTCCACTATAATAAGTTACGGTTGAATTCCCCTAAGTAAGGGAGTTGAGAAATAGGGTTGGATTACAATAAAGAAAGGACATTTGACGACATAACTATGTATCTGCTAATACTGAATGGCCTCAATCACAATTTATGGATTTCATTGGAATATTATGTAACGTTAACGTTAGAGTGATAAGTTATTATTTTTTATTTATTTAACAAAAGTACAATTTAATAAATGACATTTGTTTATATAATTTAAGGTCCCCGCCAAACCTTAGTTCAACGGCGAGAAGGGCTCTAATTTTTTCTTGCACTTAATAAATACATACTTTATATAAAAATAAATAGTTAGTTTGTTTTACCTCGCTAATTCCCGAACATAAGGTCGGATTTGAAAATTCTTAAGCTTTATTCGATAGATTATATTTATATCATACTTCACGTTATGTGTCTGGTAACGCCATGGGACTCGGTAAGTTACAAAAATGGCCTGTGTAACTTAATATATATCTTTTTGGACTTCGGGGAAAAAAACATGGGATATGTCGGACTTAAACCCCACTGTGTTCCGTCTTACCGCAGCGGGTAGGGGTCATGGACACTTACGCAGACTCAACGTATACCTAGATTTCTTTTTTGCCAGTGAACATAGAACAAATTATTATTTCTTTAAAGAGAAATTAACACATAATTTCCTTTAATTATAAGTTATGGGAGTTAATACTTCTTTGATCAAAGAGTCACTTTAATAAGTTATGAAGTAAATACTTCATTGATCAAAGACGATACTCGTAGGAAAATTGCAAAGTTTTTATTAAAATAATAATATGCATTAATTTACTGAACAGCCAAACTGTGAATTGGGACAGCTCGCCCAGACCGTACTGTAACACCCTTCCACAGAAAACCGGCGTCAAGTATTGGCACCTTATCAGATATTTCAGTGAGTTTTGTTTGGTATAGTACGCGTCATTTATGTTTAGCGCTGGACGAGAATAGTTGCGCATCGGTAGAATCGCGCTCGTAATTGACGTATTGGTGCGAGAAAGACAACACGACTGGGACAACCAATCAATGCTCGCGCACCCGACGATCACGCGCCCCGCGCGCCGCGCCGTTACCTCGATACCTTATCTTTGACTTCTGCGCAGGTTTTGTTCAGGGCTAAAGATTCGTGACGCGTACTATATGTGTGAGGAACATCGAAGGCAATATTCACTTTCCCTTTCCTTCATTCCCCTTTTTCAAAAATCTTCCTCTTTTTCCTTATTTTAAAGGTAGGCGACGCAGTTGAGAGACATTTAGCATTACAACAGTAATGGTCGCTCACCAATACTTAATTAAATAAGAAAATATCAAATCAAAAGTAATGTATTTCTTATCTAATTCATGGGGGAACGAATCATTAACTCATTTATTATGATAATGATAAATGCTTGTGACATACGAGTATATATCAGTGAAAGGTCCAAGTTAAAAATGTCGCAGTTACGACTTTTTTTAATACCCGAGTATTGTATACTAAGGAAATATATAATCGTCTATATTCACCCGGTTATATTGAGATTGAAAGGAGATTGAGAATTTAGCACAAGAAGAGACGAAAGAGATACATGTTAAAGGATTATTGACACTTGACTTAGCTTACAATATAACCAAGGACGTATACTAGAAATAAAAATAACAGATATACAGGTATAATAATTTATTAAATTTACTTAATGATTTATTACGTATATTGTTAACACAGTGACTATAAATGCTTACTTATCTTGTTTTTGCAGAATCTATGAAAATACGAATACCAATATACATGATTGGATCTTACAATTAGACCAATTTTAAATAAACTTAAATTATAATTTTAATTTATTTTGGTATTCACTTATTTTTATTTTAATAAAACTTTTAATATCCAACTTCTTAGCGACTATCTCCAATCGCTTTGAATTTAATAAGTATGTACACATTAAATCCTTAAACGTATGTCACATATATCGATAACAATAATATAAAATACAAAATTAAAATATTAAACAAAGATAAACGTTAACATAATCATTCATACAATAACGTTTTGGAAAAAAGCCTAGTTGGGTATAACTTTGTTCTATAGCAACTTGCTTACATTGGAAAAAGTACAAAGCGCTTATCGTATACAAGTATTCATGATATAGTTATAATCATATAAAACATACATTACAATAATTCTTACATCAGTACATAACTTACGCTTAAAACTACATACAAATTTCAAAGGACTAGAAGGTATTCTAACCTAAATTTATTTCGCGGCTTCCACGAGTGTAAATTTTTTTTTTCTTTCACATAACGGTTTCTATAAATCGTTGAGAACTTATTTTTAAAGTTTTACAATAGTGAATGTTTCTGTGCCAACTTGGCAACAAATGCGCTTAACAATATAAATAATTTCTAATTTGGCTTGTCGCTCTTCTTCTTTCACTTTATGACTTATACGTCGTAATATTTTACATCTAGTTAAAATTCAAAGAATTTTTACACAACACAAATATTTTAAACCTACATTTTTCCGTCTGTATGAAATAAGAAACAATGACTCATACTCATACAAACAGTATCATCTTGGAAACCTACCTACAACTCAAATAAACGCCTCTGTATCCTTTCAGAAAACCTAATACCTCATTAATTTTCCATTGTGCTTTGACATTTTTGTAAACAATAGCCGAACTAATGGACAAAACGTATACAGTACATGCGTTTTAGTGTGTGTCCACAATGACGCAATGGACAAGACGAATTTATTAACACATAAACTTACCTTCTAATCGCAGTCTGCTTCTATTTATAGGAATAAAGCATTGATAGTGCTATCAATTATATGAAAATTTTAATTCTTAATATAACCTTATTCTAGGGAATATTCTTATACGTATTACAATCTATGACCTTTCATTGAATTTTTCACACACTATATTAAGATATACAATAGATTAGTATTACCACATTCAAAATTACTAAAATTATAAATAAGTGACGTGACTAGAAAAAGAAATAGTCATCATCTTCAACATTCAGAGAACATTCAACCAAGCCAATTTGTTATGTTAATGTTGAATATGTTCATATACTCTTGTAGTCAATTGTATGGTACTGCTTCGATTAAAGCTACATAACGGTTAGGAGTATTTACAAATACGATCACAGGTAACGTTCACATATAGCTGCTACATTACCCTGCGTTGCTCGACCTCAGGGTACCGACGTTTTTGCACTGTAACAAAAGAAATACACGATATAAATAGAACTATTTTCGTACAACATAATTAAAATGTATTGTTGATTATGTTTTCATAGGAATAATTCAGTAAGTGTAGGTTAATTATTATAGTTACAAAATAATTTGCTGAAGCTTAAAAAACCTTTCAGAACTTTAACAATATCTTTAGTACACATATCAAAATAGCCATAATATCCTGACAAAGGTCGTTATAGAACTGAAAAAATCTTATCAAAAATGTAAAATTTGATATGAATACTATAAAATTAAATTGAGAGCAGAAATTGCGTGTTATTTTCTTATAGCAGTTTAGTAAAGTCCGAGCCTACTGAAGCAGATTAGACACAAATAGACATTTAGCGGTTCACATATTTCCAGCTCCCAGTCTACAAGCAATAATAACTTAATAAATTATATTCACTTATTTATTTCCACTATACAATGTATAAGTTTATACTTTAAGATTTTGCATTTGAGTGTTCGTAAAAGATCTTTCAATTAAGAAAAATACTAATAAATAATTTTATAATTACATCTGATTATTCGTAAGTGTAGACTATATTAATATATTAATTCGAAAATATCTCCAACTGAGAGTTAAAGTAAACTGCCATATAGTTAATCTATACTAATATTATAAAGAAGTAAAGTTTGTGTGTTTGTTAAATTGTAAGGGGGTAATCGCGGGATCTACTATTCTTTCACCAATAGAAAGCCACATTATTGGTAAGTGTCATAGGCTATATAAAAAAGGATTGTTAACATTATGCCCAACGAAGTGGGCACGGGTCAGCTAGTAATGTGTAAAGTACTCATAACTATTACGTAAGAATTATAATATGTATACTCTTTCATAAACTACCGTCGACTTTTCCCTTTCATTCGAGTAAAAACGTTTATATAATATATATTTTGATATAAACAACTAATTTCTTTACTCAGTCGTATACAAATAAATGTTAATCAAAATGTAAGCAGCTTCAAAATACTTTGAAACATTACACGTTAAATCATTATTCATTTTCGGTAGTCCGGTAGATCCGGTTTCGTGAAAAGTAATTTGTTGGTACATTTTCCTTACAGTAACGAGAGCAGATGAAATTCTGAAAAAACTCTTGTTGTGATTTTTCATAAAGACCGCGTAAATATACTACAAAAGACGAGGTATGCATACCCTATTTGTTATTTGCATACGAATTTAAGAAAATTATAATAAGGAGCTCGTATTATTATATAGAGACGGAGGATTCGCTCCTTTTGGTCGCAACATGATTCGAATATCCAACACAAACAGAATCAATTCAAACCAGTAGTTCCTGAGATTAGCGCGTTCAATTAAACAAACAAATCCAATACAATATTAGTATAGATTTAGAGTTTATAAATGATAATTTAATTCCTTTGTTTTATTATCTGTCTCAGTTAATATTTAAATGCCAATCAGGTGATATTTTCCTTGAAAAACATTTTATTAGGGAAAATATCACCTGATTGGCATTTATCTCAAGAGGCGTTAAAATAAAATATTAATTTAATCTTATTTTCTTTTTCAAATAACCTTTCAATGATCATGCAGCTCATTTAAGAGGACAATACACCCTCAAAGCTGAATCTGTTTTAAGATTTTTTAATGCCTAATGGAGGCTTTATTTATTTTAATATTCAATACAGACATTCAATAACACTGTCTTATTCACTGTGATTGCAATCGACTGACGTGTGTTCAATTCTTTCAGAAAGGGTAAGTATCTTACCCCTTTGCTGATATATCATTAAAATACAAATAGTACATGTAATAAATATATAAAGATTTATAATACGACACACTGAAAATAAAAAATTAAAAAAAGTTCTTTTTCTGTGAAAATAATCAATACCTAATACACGAACTAAATTTGTAGATTTGACCCTTGCAATATAACAATTCTTATTCCTATTCCGTTTGTAATTTTAAACAATAACCATAGCTGCAAATAAATATAAGAATTTCATATCTGTTTCCATTTTTACTTTTCAATTAAACACAAGCATGAAAAGCTTGAAGTGACGTCACTGGGCGAAAACATATTTCACGGAAGATGTACGATTTACTCACATAGTTACTCAAAATACGGTGCTCGGCTGAAGTTATCTTTTAATCTTTTCCGTGTACCTGTAGGAGGAAAATAATTTCATAGCAAGCCTTTTAATTGCTTTTGTTTATTTTCATTTATACATACATACATACATATAGACTGCTATTAGTGAAAGGCATTGAAGTACATGCACGTGTTGAAAAAATCAGCACCTCTTATCATATTGTTATCAAGGTAACATTAAATGGATAGTCGATTGGTTTGTGGCAGACGCTCTAACATAGGCAGTGAAATATTAATTACAGATAAAAACAGTATTAAGGACGTTCATTATACATACGTGTTTTGATTGTGCGACCCCGAATGAGAGACCGTAGCTGGAAGAAATCTGCCGAACGGCCTTTGCAGGAGCAACTGACGGAATGTCTGCCGGAACTGTCGTGACATTGAACAGTACAATATGAAGTTTATAGCTCCATTCAGAAGGGCGAGGAAATCCATTAATTCTCCAAATAGTCCATAGCACCGTTTAAAGAAACATGTTCCTAATAGACCACTCATAAGGCCCAAAATTCCTTGCGGCAATTCAGTCACGAGGAAAAGTAGTAACACAGCGAGAAGCATTTTTGTAGTTCTATCAGTGCGTTTGTCGGCCTTGTGCTGTCTCTTAACCATCTTCTCTGCCGATGGACAAGCGCTGTAATTTCTTAGATTCTTTTGGTGTTGATTCGCATTGTATAGAGCTCTTATAAGCCACATGCTTATTATTGTAAGTATGGAGCAGGGTAGCAGTTTTATGAGAACCGAATGCACCCAAAAATTAATTTGATACAAACTTCCTTGGCTGTTAGAATCGACGAGGTACACGACTCCGAGGTGGCCATTTGTGTCGCTGACGTTCCTCGAGTGAATATCAAATACCTGCCAAATAAAGGAAATTAAAAGCATTCGATGATAATTACATTGTATTTAAAGCAGATGCAATTCAATTTGAATAGAGTGAACAATTTATTATTGCGATTGTTCTGAGGTGCTTTCATTTTAAATTAGGTTTGTTGTCTTTAGTTGTTTATACTTGATTGCACGATATATGTATGCGTAACTATTCTACAAATCTGTATATTATTATCACACTAAACTTAAAGTGGAATAAATGTATTGTATTACGGATCTTAATAACCTACACCGAGATAATAAAATCACTTGTACTTTTTATTAAAGAAATTTAATAGAGATGTTGATTGACGCGAATCTCTACCCACTTCCAAGAGGAGCTATTTTAATTAAAATTTTCTCTCCTACAATATATTTGTTCCAGTGCATATTAAAAGAGATTTCTGAGGCAATGGTAGCTCACCATAAACGTGGGTATGCATAATATCGGCGGTAGTATGAAGCTGCTCAGAATAGCTATATTGCATCGACGCTCCGTACATAAAATGTGACTCCTATCCGAGTACCTAAAATGAAACAATTTCGTAAGAATATAAATTTTCTAGCTGCTTTACTTCATTATAAATCAAATTAATATTCTAAGGGAACAATAAAAACTTAACTCTTAACTTCGTCGTAACGGCTTTCTCTAGAATGAATTTTATGGCCGCGTTTTATATTTCCAGTCTGAATTAAGTGAAATTGTAAAAATATAAGAGACACTTACTTTATAGCTATATACCTCCATATGGCTAGAGAAAGCGTGAGGCAAATTGAGGCGGTATGTAATATCTGGGCGAAATGCATGTGAAACAATAGGTACATCGCCCACGAATATGAAAAATCCAATGTTTCCGGCAGAATCTGAAAAAAACAATAGCATTAAGTACGCTCGTAGTTTATAGACATATAAGGGATAGCAAAGTGCCTTCAACTTAACAGACATTCGTATTATTTTATTTTTTTCCTCGCAACGAACCGTGCACGATTCGAAGCACATGTTTTACTTTTATGAGTGATCAAATAAAACTGAAAAACTGCATGCCGTTCTCATGAGCTGGAATATTAAACTTTTTTAATATTCCGGTTTATTGTGCTCGAACTGCATTATGCATAACTTAACATTTCTTAACCTTTTCAGAACAAAACGGATTCTCTAATCGCAGGTTTAGTACCGACAGCAAAAACAGGTTATATTCCTCCGAACACTGGGCCTAATTGGTTGAAAGAAATAAAGAGAGCGATGCCAGTACCAGGTATTTATAAATGGAGAAGGGGACGTATTCGAGCATGACAAACACGTCAGCCACAGCCAGCCACTTGAGTAGGCGGTTGATCGGCGCGGCCGCCATGTCGCGCCGCGTCAGCACCGCCACGTTCATTGTGTTCGCGAGCACGCCTATTATGCATACCTGGAAACGAATGGCCATATAAACCACGATACGTAGGCATAAAGACATGAGCTGTACCTCACGTGTTCACTTGTAAAGTTCTAAGTCTTATATATTATGCTATAAAACTAACAACTTTACAAGTCCCAGAAGTGTTTGCGCTAACGAGTAAGAAACTAAGAAACATCCACATACAAGCTAACTTTCGTTTTTTATTGTATCTGAACACACTAAAGTTTTAACTAAGAACTAGCAGGATAAGTAAAAACTCATATTTAATCCAATTAACGACCTCAAAGGTACAGGTAAATATCCAAGCGCCCATCAAGAGTTAAAACTTGAAACACCACTAACACTAATTGGTATTAAAACACATTCCTTGAGTTTATTGTGGCATTAACAATTTCTTTAGTTTCTTAGTTGAAATATTTCTCCTTCAATTTTAACAAGCTGTGATTTCACTCGTTTAAAACTGTTCTAATTCTTTATCTATATTATAGTTTGTTATAAATATATAAACGGGCAACTGAGTAGGAGCTTTTTCATGATAATTTGTTACGTACGTATTGTTTACGTAATAATAGAGTTGTAAATAAAAACTATGGAAAAAACCCATAGCAAAATTTAAATCTATTCAATAAAAAACCTTATATTCATTCATAAACATATTATAACTAATAAGAACATAATGAATCAGTTTCAAATAGATTGAATTGAGACGTAACAACAATGTTAGTAGGAAATATTTTGTTTCGTAGCAAGGCACGTAGGTGTTCAGCTGACGTGATACGAAAGTAAATAGTCTCACGTGCAAATTATCTTACAAGTAAAGCAACCTACAAGCTGTATACACAATATACAAATAAACTTTAAAGACATTAATTATAGAATTTTCCTTTTTAAATACCTATGTTTTTTTGCAAATATATCTGAATTTCAGAATATTTAAGTATAAGACGTATAGAAATTTAAGAAGAAGGAAGTTTAAGACCATGTAAGAAGTTTACTTTTTATAACGTTGTAAAGCTTTATTTACTTTAACCATTTAAATAAGACGATATAGTATGAAATTGGGCAGAAAATCGATTTTAAAATACCTGTATAAGTATGTAGCCTCCTTCTTACTAGGCCTCCTTCGTAATTGGCTTTACATTTTTACAATCTTAGGTTTTATCCGTATAGTGGGTAGATATAACGTGGGTAGTCGGGCGAGGAGATCAACGTTCGTTCAATTCAATAAAATATTTCACCGCACGATTAGTTCGTT
>DWAJ01001010.1:0-25702 GCA_018238005.1 Eurema mandarina
TTGGACAAAGCAGATTGTGTGGCTGCAACGACATGTCTGTATTGATCTATATTTTTAGTTTTGACGTTCATAAATATCACAAGGTGATTTAAGTGAATAAATTATTTTCATTTCATTTCATTTCAACTAGCTGGCCCAACGCGACTTCGTTCACGCTGTACCTATCCGAATCCTTATACCCCTGCACCTACCATTTCTTTACTTAAGAACCAACCTCGCACATCCAGGAATATTCTAAAAAAAGAATTATGTAAATCAGTTCAGCCGTTATCGAGTTATGCGCTTACCAACACATTTTGCGATTCATTTTTATATTATAAGATGTGCACGATTACAGCGCCAACTAGCGTCCACAACCTTTGTGGGCTCTGTCACATTGCCATATAGGTCGTATATTAATGGAAAATATTGAAATGAAAAAGTAACAAAATATATTTTCGACTAACAAATTGTTGTGATACCACGATTTGGGTGGAAAAAAACATTTTGAAATCATTTTGGTCATTTAAATCAAATGAGGTAAGTCCAAAAAGTTTGTTTAATTTTGATTGTGTCAGGGTTTGTTTACTTCATTTATAGTTGTAGTTTTACAGTAAAACAAAAAGAAAAAGCTACTTCAATGGTTTTATTATATAACAGTGAATATATTTAAATGTTCCTGTATCGCTAGTAATAAATTAAATATCGTTTTCAGATCGAAATGAGTATTGTTTTGAAGACCGGATTTGTGAGTGTTTCTCACAATATCAAATATATTTCTGCCAGTATGCTTGCAGTTTACAACTCAACAACTACTGTGACTTATTTTTGTTGGAGGACTAATACGATTAATTAATGATATTAAAATGTAGAATCGCTTTGCCATTGACAGATACATCTGATGACGGAGCCTACATTATTTCTACTTTTGACCACCATGAGCGCTGCGATAGATTATGTTACCCCCACCTAGTACTTCGCACCCAGCGAATACGTCACTACTATACCCAAAAAATATATAACTCTTATCGAAAATATATATATGGTTCATATTCGAAAATATAAACCATTAAAAAGTATATTAAAATTACTTAGTTTTTTGAGCGCCTTAAACGGAAGTAACGTTTAAGTTATTAAATGCCGTGAATGAAATAGTTATTCTCGTTCATGTGGGAACGAAACAGAAAAATAACGATGGCATAACTTGTGTTTTGAAAATTTGCAAGGGAATATTAAAATACACATTTTTAAAGATGAAATTTTACTATTTAATTGTGATGACGGTTCCGCTATTTAACGGTTTAATGGGATACTGTTACCTACATTTTAAGTAGTTTAGCGATTACCGTACTGTATCTTCTTTGGATTAGTATAATTTGTAGTTTTCGAATAGCTTATTCACAGAATGTTAGTCAAAGCAACCCACATAAATAATTATAGTACGTATTAATTATACAATATTCTGTCCACGACTTGAACAGATTTTGTTTGCACGTAACATGATTAAAAGTGTACACTTAAGTAAATATAACAAATTTATACATACACCTATAATATACACTATTTGTTATACGTAATTCATTACAAATGTTTCTTAGTTGGCGAATTGAAACAATTTCTTATCTCTCAATTTCACACGCCATTCAACGTCAAATATCAATTTCGTCCTGCGAATTCTTAAACTAAAGACGATAAAAATTCT
Organism: Eurema mandarina; assembly: GCA_018238005.1. Classification (NCBI taxonomy): domain Eukaryota; kingdom Metazoa; phylum Arthropoda; class Insecta; order Lepidoptera; family Pieridae; genus Eurema; species Eurema mandarina. The sequence continues at coordinate 1,682 of DWAJ01001010.1, forward strand.
AATAATTTAAATAAATGGCATTAAGTTATATTTTAACCTTGATTTTTTTACTTTGGCCATGCGTAAAAATTAAAGAGGATATTTAACTAATAAAACAAGTAAGAATAAGTACAAAAAGGCGTCTTATGTCTTTTCCTCAAGAGAATTATTCCTCTTTGGTCAGTATATACTTTTATCTATCTTCTAAGGTTGACTCACCTCTTTGGCAATTAAATTTGTACGTAAGAAATTAAACAAAAAAATCATTTACGCTAAAGTTCTTTAAAATAATAATAATAATTTATTTTCCATAATAAAGTGATTTACAAAAAATATTTTACCTAGGCTCCCAAGACAGTAATTTTTACATAATTCATTTTTATATTAAAATGTTATCTATATTATTTTAGAAACTTCTTAGTTTTTAACCTTAGATACTCAATAGAAATCGACTGAATATAGTAGATATAAATATAAGACATACCGGGCTGGTCCACATGTAGGATATCCTGTATAAGAAGAAATAGTCCGATGGCTCAGATGTAACCGCCATAGGGACTGTGGTATTCAAACACCCGTCTATACTGAGAGGTAATTTCACGGCAGCAGGCCGGGGACTGCCGAAATTCATCCACAACGTCAGTGCCATGCCACTCAGCAGGGCCACTGAAACACCCTTTAAATATTCGCCTCTTTAATAAATCTTTAATATATTTACATCTGTAAACGCTTATTATTTTTTAACGAGACTACAAAATAAATTATTTAGAATTGAGTACATGTTTGATTATTTACCTTTAAATATAAGATTAGAAGAATTTATGTTTGTCAATTTTGCTGTTATTACAATATAAGGATGTTGTTAATAAACAGATCAAAAAATCTTAGAAGTGATTTCAGATAACATAACTTACCGCTTCAGTAGCGAACGTAGTGAACATTCCCAGTGTGAACACCCCAAATAACGGACCGCCCACAGCACCGAATATCGTCAGAGCTGCTTGTAAAACTCCACCCAAATACTCAGCCAAAAAAGCTAAGGCTAGGAATACCATGCCATAGGCGAACGCGGCCAATTTTGTCATCCAAGGTATATAATCTTCGCGTATTGTACACCATCTGTGGAGAGATATTGAATGAAATTGATTATTCTATATCACAATTATTTAGCAGTCTGTTTGGACCATTAGTATCTACAGTTTTCTTTTTTATATGTGCGACTTGGACATTGTCCTAGATAATAACTTGTCAACAACATGTACTTCAAACGTAGGTCTGTCTCTATGTATGCTTAAATCTTTAAAACTACGCAACCGATTTTCGTGTTTTTTTTTACCAGATAGAGTAATTCAAGAGAAAGGTTTATGTGAACAATACTCGTACGTGCATAACATATGCATGCAAAGCCAGGGCTGGTCGTTAGTTATAGATAAAAAAAGCAATTGTAAACACACACCTACCTGCTAACATAGTCAGTAAGTGTAACAGCTGCAAGAGCGTTGCAAGAGGCCGATATAGTAGAGAGAGATGCACTAAATATACCCGCCACGAAGAGACCAGCCAGTCCCGGAACTGACCGCATCATATCCACAACATAATACGGCATCAGCTGATCTATCTGATATAAAAAAAATTGTGATAAATTGTCCATTTATCGAGGAAGGCTTTAAGCTATATAACATCACGCTTTGACCAAAGGAGCGGAGTAATAGAGAAAAATGTTGCAGATTTAAACGGAAAAAAATATTTACATACATTATAGGATTTCTTTGCGTCCGATGCGTAAACGGTACAAGATATCCAAAAATATGTATGAGATAATTATTCATCTTTAAATTATCTAAATAAGTCAGCGAGAGTATACATTTTCTTCTACAGTTCTTTTAGGAACTTCTCTATAACAATAGAAATCGACGTGGACAAAGTCGCGAGCAACAGCTAGTTAATCATAATATGACCAATAGTAATTTTTTTTTAGTTAAAACTCTTTTGCGTTTCTTTCTTAACAGCTGTACAGATGATATTTTTAATAACAGAGGTGTAAAGATTTAAATAGAGTTATTTTCACTCTATAGTCTATCACTGATCTATTTGAATTTAGCCGCCAAGGACGCGTCTGGCTGTACGATGTAAATCGTACGCATGTTTTTTTGTAGAATTTGCATAAGAATAGTATTTGGTAGTAAATTATAATTGCTGGAACAGCTTAGGCATTAATGTAGGTATATTTTTAAATCATCAGTCAAATATGGAAATGTTTCCTGGTTGTCTGTTACGTAACAATTTTATCTTGAAACTTACCGATGAGATAGAATGACTGACGAAAGGGTCGCAGTCTTTATACACTGCGTATATAGCAAGTCCACTAGTGCATGTTACAACACTGAGAACTGATAGAACTGGCCAACTCCACCATAGACATTGCTGAGAGCGTGATAAAGTGCTGACTGTCATCAATCGTTGAACCTGAAAATATATTATCATTATTATTATGGTTCTTTAATAAAATTCTCATAGAAGCATAAGACTGACGTCATTCTATTCAATCAGAATTTCCCTATAGCTCATTTAGTTTTCCTATAAAATTTTCTGATTACAAATTCAATTACAATAGAGCGGAATGCGTAATTAGAATAAAATTTCCTACTTGCGTGTGATTAACTGCATATAAAGACAAATAAGTAATTAGTCCGCCTATTATAAGAGACCACCACGTATGCCTTTCCGTTGGATCCAGGCTGACACTGCAAAAAATAACATGAATAATACGTAAAAATAATTTGAACAAAAATTCAAGGTACATAGAAAATAAGGCTTACTTTGAAAAGTCCAAACGTCCGCCCTCTTTAGCTATTGCAAATATGTTATGTAGTCCACCAACTTGTATCATAGCAAATATCACTATACTAAATACAGCAGCAAACATGAGGAACGATTGGAGTAAGTCCGTAAAGAGCACCGCCTTCATACCGCCCATTGTAGAGTAAAAAGTACAGGCCAGACCAACAACCAATATTGAAACTAGTCGATCTAGACCAGTTACAGCTTCCAAAACAATCGCTGGAGCATATAGAACAATTCCATTGTATAAAATCATTTGCAATGTGTACGTCAATGATGCTAGCATTCTTATATTAGGTCCGAATCGTAGTTCCAAATACTCATATGTGCTCGTCTTCTGGAGGCCAAAGAATACTGGTAGATATAAATGGGATGCGATCGGTGTCGCGATGCCATACGATATGTTTATCACTACGAATATCATGCCATAGTAATAATTCTCGGCGGACACACCTAACAGTGTGATGGCAGACATAAAAGATGCCATTAAGGATACAGCAACAGGAAATATCGACATATTGCGGTCGGCTAAAAGATATTCCTGGAATTCAATAATTAAGGTAATAGTGAGAGAACTTTAGCGGTAGTCAATATTTTTTAAATATTATCATTGAACCTACCTCATTTGTTTTTTGTTTGCCACCACTAAATCTAAAGTATAAACCGATTACTACAGAGGCAATCATGGTAGCAGCCATTATAACATAGTCCCACGCGCCGAATACCGCTTGTGGTGCCATTTTGCTCTATTGAATAAAAATATAATTACAAATTTAACCATTTAGTGCAGCACCTTACCTTGTACTAAATAACATAAGTAATGTTTGTATGATTAGTACTACGGAATATATACACATGTCTAAATATAAATAATACTCGTAGTCGAATCTTAATCTTTTCCACAATAACGCCTTTATCTTACATCATCTGACGATATTATCTAAACAAGAGGAGGACACTTAGTTTGTGATAATATTATGTTGACGTTATTCACAAGATTGATACTCGTTTATTTTATTACCATTAAATATGTATAATGTTCAGTTACAGACTTCTTAGTAAATTTGTCAAACTTTACGATGAGTTATTAAAATAATATGTTTAGCGTTACGTAATATATGTAATTAATTAAATAGGCAAACGCCAACAAAATAAATATACTTGATAAGTCGCACGTCCTTTTTATCAAGATTTTTAACAAAAAAAGTTCAAGAACAAAAAAGTTAATTAACGTCGATCAGACATGGTGACGTGATTTTTACGACAAATCAACCTAGACATCTGAGTAGCATTCTCGTCACTAAATTGCTTTGTATTACGTTCAACATTCAAAATTTATAAAGCAAATGAGAGAAAAAAGTGTATTTTTAATTTTTATGAAGATTAAACTGGTCTTATCACAATAATTATGTCGTGACGACATTACTGCCTGTTTAAAGTAAGTAGGTAATGCTATTATTTAAATGCAGTGCGATAACTGTATCATGAGTTAAATAATCTCTGATATAAAGGTTCTATAAGCATATTTACCATATATATAGATACGCTGCTACTGGGATATAACCAAAGCTACTAACAATTGTAAAAACAAGTCTCTAAATTGCAATGTATAGAAAATAGTTTCAATATCTTTTCGTATTACACCAATCATAATATCAAAAAGTAACTCGTAGCTCTCGTGGTTTATGGATACAATTATATATGGAACAGAGAGATAGTGACTATTAATTTTGAGTGCCGTCTCAATTAATAGTGAATTGACCCACAATAACAAACATGCAACTGTCGTACTAAATAAACTCCGAATAGTCGTTCTGACGTAGCATACCTAGTTAAAATTGTGTATTAAATAGATTATAAAGATTTGATAATATTATGAAACTAAATAATATTACGGTGCGTTATAATTAGGATACGTAAATAATGTTACTAAATTATATTTTTACTTTCATTATTTTAATGTTACTTTTAGAAAATCAAGCAATAAATACCTTTACAATAAAATGAACTACTCTTTAAAAAAGCAATAATACTATTTTAATCCTTTCTCACTTGCTATGTCCTCCTGTATCATTCACATTAAACCTTATTTCAACCTCTTAATTAATTTTATATCGTATACGTCCTTTATCAAGATCTAGACATTGCCTATACTAAATATTATTAAAATCAGTTCAGTGGTTTCGATGTTAAAACGTAACTGACAGAGTTATTTTCTTATTTTTAACCGACTTCAAAAAAGGAGGAGGTTCTCAATTCGTCTGTATGTATAATATTTTTTTTATTCGTACCCATATTATTTATAGTCGAATATATTATGTTGTTTTTAATGAGATAATAACGGGATCGGAACCCGTATTACTTTAAACAACATAAACGAATCCCGCATAATAATTATTAATTTGGAAGACAAAAAATCTACATACCAGTCTATCTATATAACAGTAATATAATAAAATAGTTTATAATATGCTTGCTTCAAGTGAGAAAATCATTTGTAAATTTTATTGATACGACTTAATTTGAAAATAAATTAACAAAATCGAATATACAAATGTTTTTCATTACTTACAGTTTTGCTGATTGATCAATTAATCCTAATAGGCAATTTTGTTCACTCCGTATTTTTTTAAATTAACATTTTCTTTAATATTCATTAAATATTAAACTTAAATTGTCATATTTGATAAACTCATATTATATACCATAATTCTCTTCAAATAATATGATTTAATATCGTTAAAGCTTTTGCAACGTTTGACATGTATGAATTTCGGAACTTTGAACAGCACGTCCGTCTTAGTATCAGCCAACTTGCGGAATAAAATTCACTTGTATTACGTTCGCGTTGCTTATGAACAAATTATATTCTTGATTCGCGTTTGAATCCATTTTGAGGTTATATTTTCATGTATTGGACATTGGTACTTTGTACCATTACTGTCAGTTAAGACAGCCAAAAGTCAGACGAGTCTGAAGTCAGTCATTTTGCAGCGCTTTAAGCACTGTCAAGTTACTCTGTCTAATAATATGCTAAGTACCGTTTTTTAGCTTAGTATGCTAGAATAGTTAACAAGCCCATTTTAAAAAGTCTTTATTGATCAACATTATAAATGACAACATTATAAATTAACAAGTTATTAATAATTTTTTAAAGAATCTCTTCTATTTATTATTCCAAAATTGACTTTATAATGATTAAAGTCGAAATGCATTTTGTATATCTATACTAATTGATGAAACTTATATTTATAAAATACGTATATCATAATGTAACATACGATATACGTACATAAAACACAAAAGCGACTTGCTAAATATCAATTTCTGGCTGGCAACATGAGTAAAATGGTAATGAAAATGAACCGAAGGCGCCACATATTTAAAAAATAATGAATATACGTTCATTCGACATCTCATATGATAAATAATAATAACTTGAACGTCGTAGCACTTTTTATTTTACCTTATATAAAATAATCATTCCAAGTGTCATTAAGATAATGACAGACAGCGCTTTACAACTTAAAAAGGTTAACTTTGATTCAGATTTCATAATATTTATTATATACGAATAAATTCGTCTTTAGAATCGTATATTCGATAGTGTATCCGATTGTTAACAATGATAAATTATACCTAATTATTAAAATAAGTTAGAAACAATTTTAAGTCAAGTATGAAAAAAATACAAAATATGAGTTCTAATTTATTTGTACGCCATCTATTGACAAGTGGATGTAATGTTTAATTATACTGTAAATATGTAGAGTTCGCTGCTCCCTAATTTCGAAAAGAAATTTTCAAAATGACAGTTTACGACCTTCTTAAAATGAACTTAAGTATTAATTTCGTAATCTTAAAATTTATAAATTACTAGCTGCTGCGCGCGACTCCGTCCGCGTGGACTTTCATATAAACTTTGACCCCCCTTTCCCCCCTTATAACCCTTTTTTTCCAGTTAAAAAGTAGCCTAAAACTTATCTCAGGCTCTAGACCATCTGCGTACCAAACTTCATTACAATCGGTTCAACGGTTTGACCGTGAAAGCGTAAAATTATAAAAAGTTTCAACCCCTTGCACAACCTTTTGGAGGTTGATTTAAAAAAAAAGCAGATAGAGTTACTTTCGCATTTATAATATTAGTATGGAAGTATGGATTTAGAAAATGTTAGTAGATACGTACCTGTAACTTCAATCGAATTGAAATACCTAATAACCATATGTTAATACTTAAAAATAATTACATTGATTAAAGCGTCTCTTGGTAACTCCGTTAACATCATCAAATCAAACTTTAATTTCACGAAAATGATTTCATATGCAACAAATAACACCTTTCAGTTTTCAGTTTGAAAACCGTCAATTATGTCACCTCGGCTTAAATACGACAATACTTTAACCAATTTATGTGAATATTTCATAATAGGGACCAAACAGTAAAAATTAAAAGCGGAGCGGAATTTTATGTTAAGAATAGACATTAAGAAGAAATAAACGCTTTAATTTCCGCTTATAGATATTCTGGATATCTTACATATACCTAAGACGGGGAATGAGGACCTTCGATATTCATAAAAGAATAAAACACAATACCACATTCGTATCTGCCCATCGCCCAAATGTAATTTCATTAACAACCAGTCTCGACATTTCGAAAATAAACCAAAAACTTACAACACATAAAATAAATAAAAAGTTCCGAATTGTAAAAGCGTCAGTTTTGGGGTACTTCTTGTAACATAATATGTACAATACGTTTCAAAAGCGACAAAAATCAGTAAAGGTTAATAATTCTTGCCACAAAATTATTCTTATCATTGTCGATCACACTATGCAATAAAATGCACAATAAAAGCTCGATGGCTGTCACTGTTGTTTACTGATGTGTCAACTGATATAAAAGTTAGTGGTATTTTGTTATTTGCTCAATCGATCACACTGGGAATCCAACCAATACTAAGTATCCCCATATTGATATTACAATGAGCAGTTTATCAGTACAAGTAGAAGGAACAAGTTCCCCTTCTGCAACGCTCTCCGCTTATGTTTTAATCAACTGTTTTAAGTAATTGTAACGATGACTTACTTAATCTTAGAATCCATTTCAAATCGAATCAAGCTTCTTTAACGGTAAGATGAATAATTCTGACAGAGAACGTCCGCGTCGCTACTTTGCCGTACATTATTTGCTCTTGAGATTTTTAGGTTTAGGATGGTGGCATCATCCAGATGAAAATGACACCACACAATTTCCAGGTTTTTACTTGTACTATTCTATAATCACAGAACTAGTCTGGGTTGCTGGATTTGTTGGTTTGGAAACCATAGATCCTTTTGTTGGAGAGAAGGATATAGACCGTTTCATGTTCAGTCTTTCTTTCGTTATAACCCACAACCTTACTCTCATTAAGTTGTATATCTTCTTTTTCAAGAACAAAGACATACAAGAAACTGTGCGTACGTTAGAGATAGATCTGCAACAGTATTACCAAAATGTCGACAGAAATAGAAAGACTGTGAAAATGACCAGATTATTGACTGCTGCATTTCTATTTTTTGGTTGGGTTACAATAGGGAATACAAATGTGTACGGTATAATACAGGATGTTCTCTGGAAGCGTGAAGTAGCGAATTACAATGAAAGCGCCAATAAACCACCTAGATCACTGCCACAACCGATTTATATTCCGTGGAACTATCAATCAAATGAATCCTTTATCTCTACGTTCCTCTTGGAGACTGTAGGATTACTGTGGACTGGCCACATTGTAATGACTATAGATACATTTATCGGCTCAGTTTTGCTTCATATGACCAATCAATTCGTAACTTTACAAGAAGCTATAACAACAGTTTATGATCGTATTGTTGAGAAAATAGAAAGTAACGAAATGACGAGCATCTCTGAAGACAATGCAATGTCTTTGACATCTCAGATCCCCAAAGGAACTGAAGAAGATATAGAAAATACAAGAAGATTCCATACGACGGAAAATGATCTCGAACTTGCTTTAGAACAAGGAATAAAAAATTGTTTACGTCAACACCAATTACTAATTTCGTAAGTAACTCATAGTAAGTAATTTAATGATAAACATAGCTGTTTAGAAAATAATTAGTTACAAAAATACCTTAATAAAATAAAAATAGTGTTTCTAATTTTTTTTAAATATTGTAATATTACCTACTAGTATTATTTTCTAGCCGTAAACGCCTTTTTAAATAAATCATGTTATTTTTTGTCTACATGAACAAAAATAAAATAAAAAATTCGTAAGCCCTACGTTGATATTGAAAAAGACGTAAAACTTGGTGGAAAAAGTATTAATTTTGTGGCAATAAAGTGAAACGTTCGCTTTGGAAACGACACAGTAATATCTTGGGATTACTGCGCAAATATTGTCACTTGGTTGCTTTTTTCTTATGCCTGAATCAACATTTGTGACACTTCATATTCACCTTTAGTACAAAATTGGAGAATTTAAGCATTATCTACCAAAACTTTATACTTATGACTGTAAACTCAAAATGGTAGACAGTTTTCTAATCCTCTTTATTATTTCGTAATTTATTGAGTAAACGCACTATACCCACTACTATTAATAGATATAAATGTCAGGAATAATTATCCTACAAGATATGCATTTCCATTTATTATAGAAAACGTATACTTTTTCTGAAACCATAATATGATGGTTTTGATTAATGAAAAAAACCTTTTCAAGAGTATTTCTTTCAGATGCGTAGAGAAATTCGCCAAGACGTATTCCTATGGCTTTATGACTCAGCTGGTATCTAGTATGGCTGCTATATGCGTAGTAATGGTGCAAGTTTCGGTAACAATTTATTTATTTATTATACACTTTATTATATACACTTGAACATAAATATGACACAGAAGATACATTAAAAAGAATTATATAATTTATCGTTTGGCAGCGATCTCTTCCAAGTAACCTTTAATGAATATAATATTCAAACCTTCCTTCGTTATGTACATATATAACATTTATTCATTTTAAATTGGAATAGAAATGGAATTAAATGACTTATCTACTAGTAAGATGTTGATGATCTGAGGTCGTTTTTAATTGCGTTTATTTTTACAAACAAAAATACGTTTTATAATAACTGTTATTTAAAGTAACATTGTTTAGATCGATTTTCGTTATTCAAAATCTCATTTCTTCACAGCAAGATGCATCTAGTTTAAAATCAATTCGCTTGGTGACTTCATTGGCTTTCTTTGCCGCAATGATCATACAATTAGCTATTCAATGTTTCACTGCCAACGAAATGACATACCAAGTAAGTGTAAATTATTGTTTTCTTTACGTTCGTTACAAAACATAATTCCTTATCTATTAGAATGTGACGATTATCTCCACAACAGCCTAACCTTGAAGTAACTTCTGAGATAAGTAAAAAAACCTTCATATAAATTATGAAGGTTTTTTGCTACACCATAAACATTGCTAAAATAAAATGAAACAAAGCGTCTTAAACCTTCTCAGAAGCTTGCCGTAACATTTTAATAACGTTTTATATTACAACTCCCTTAAAGTAACTTATTTAACTAAGAATTTGATCTGAATTATAACTGCTTGGTTATACAATCAAATTTCTTATTTTAATTTTAAAATTTTGGCAACTTTTTACCCCTTTTTTAAATACAATAAAAATTCTTCGGTAATCACTCACACCTCACAAATCCTACTTTTTTTATACCATATTTTATAAGTGAAAATTTATTTTTCACTTTTTAATTAGTAACTGTTTATGTTTATCTTAGATTTATACATGATACCTGTAACCATAAACGTCCTTAAATGTTATTAATTATTGTCAGTGAAAATAATTCAGCAGTGACTTCTATTGTATGTTTAAAGACATTATTTTAATTAATATTTGGCCTACTGCATATCGAGCCTCGCATTGAATTTGGTTCCGAAATTATTATTAGTAGGCCTATATAATTTGAGAAGAATCAATAAAGATTGTTATTAAAAGATAATGAAGACGATGAAGATCATTAAAAGATCAAGACACCGTCATAATTTTAAGGGGCGACGCTGTATTTTACAAAGAATTGCCCATAGAACTTGTATGTCGCAAACGGATAGATTATTTAGATATCGCCACAACACAAACAACCTCCAAATGTCATCGAAATGTCTTTATTAAATGCTTTATTCCAGGCTAGTTTAGTTTCTGATGCAGTAATGCAATGTAAATGGGAGCGCATGGCACCACGTCACCGACAGCTTCTAGTGATCGCCATGATGAGATCTCAACGCCCACTGCGACTTACCGCTGCTGGTTTTGCTAATATGGATAACAATTGCTTTCTATCTGTGAGTTGTTTATCTAGACTATAAAAAGGAAACTAGAGTGCTCGCTTCTAATGCAGACAACTACGAAGAAGTTAGTAATTTATCTTACGGACGGTCAGGTATAAAATCTAAGGTTTCTCCGTTATCTACTATTTTGAAATATTTATGCAAATTGTAAAGCTTACAAAGTCCACAAAGAAGTCTAATACAAAAATATTTTTCTAAATGGCAGTGATGGCCTTTTCAGTCTCATAATAATATTGTACATGTCAATCGGTAGCTTACAGTAGGTACATACAAGACTATGAAAAAAAAATTCACTCGTATATCCCCAGTAAAGGAATATCTAGGCCTTAGACTCAAAGAATTTGTAAAATCAGTTCAGTAAATCCAGGGATTATGTACCTAATACAACAAGTTGTGTTGTACACACAAAGTCTTTCAAAATGTAACAAGACACTCATAAATTTTACGTAATAATCTGAACATAACAACGAATGTACACTGTTAATTGCAGCAATTGTGCTTCAATTTATTTGCTCACTACCTTATTTAGTAGCTATCAAGAAATGATTAACAAACTATTACCTACTATGAGCCATTGGAAAGAAAATTCAATTCCTGGTGCGTGTTGTTTTTATTTATATCTTTATTTTTTCATAACCTACGTCTTTCATTCGCCTTACGAGTTACAAAATTGCGGAAACTTAATTTAAATCGCTTTTATTTTAAACCTTCTGGATTTCATTTAATATAATTGATTACTTATACCAGCGAAGTCGTCATAAAAACAATAATAATAATATATGCAAAAGCTAATTAATTTATTAGAATATACCAAGTAAAATTATGGAACGTACAAAAAAGTTTTAGGTGGAAAAAACAAATACAAAGTCCATGTCAAATTTCCTTTGTCCAATAAATCAGTTAAACATTTTATGATTATTGTTTTTTGCAGATAATGAAAGCCGCCTACTCTTACTATGCAGTGTTGAGTCAAAAACAAGTTTAAAAATAAAACATCTCTTATTTTTAAATACGTTTATTACCATATTTGTAACCTAGTCTAGTATCCAAATTTTATGTTACATAATATAAACTATCACAGATTGCTTTGAATTCAGTAATATACCTTTAATAAAAAGCTATTTTTTCATTCTAGATCTAAATTTAATTCATATCTACTAGTTTAACTTATCTTATGCAATGCTTGAATTACACAAATCGTAAGTACAAAAGTTTAACGATTACATTTTACAAGTATTGATATCAGTACCGTTTTATTTTACGCATGTTTGAAAAGTGTAAAAATTTTTCAACTAAAAATACGAAGCTTTAAATTTCCAGAAGTGTAGATTTCGGCGTAACGGAACGTGATTTACTCGGAGTTTTTACGTTTATGACTGTCATCTCTTGGCACCTGTAAAGTTTTAAAAGGTTTATATTTTACCCAAAGAAAAACAAGACCGTATCAATAAAAGTAATTCCAAGAAGTCCAAGATGGATGACGGGGGATACCTTGACTTGTTTGTTTTAAAAAACGACTAAAGTTATAAATCATCTGGTTCTTATAACAAGTTGTTTTTAAACGTTAAATGTCTATCTACTCACTACTTCATTTCCACATAGCTGTAAAACAAAATGAAATTAAATACAGTAAGTAATTAAAAAGTATATGAACACATCATTTTAACAATAAAATATTTCATTAGTGGAATCGGTTTGTGTTCCATGATTATTTTGTCCTCTTTTGACGGCATTTATTTCGTGAGTAGGTACTATACTTTAGTGATCGATGTTCTCGTTTAATGTCCAATAATCTTGGTGTGTAAAAATACAATCATATATAACTAACGACAATCTTAACGAACCGTTAACGTGTTCATACTTTAGTTCATAAATAAAAATATATATAATTGTTAGCTTACTTGTCATCATTATCATTGGCCGCATAGTTGACATCTGGAAGATTGGTATCATGTTGACTTAGCAAGGAACTCCCAGCTCTAGGGGAATGTGGACCAAATTTCGCGTAAGGAGAAAATGGTACTGCGGCTCGAAGTGCTGCTAAAACTAACAGCAATCCCCCTGCATACAAAATAATACTTTAAGTCCGGAGTCACAACGTCGTTATTGTATTTTCTAATTTTTATAGCTTATAAAATAATGAAAATGCTTTAACAAATATTTTTAATAGTTATTTAGAAGCACTCGCTCACACACATTCGTACACAATCGTAAAATGTGGATAAGTGTGTAAGTGTAGGTACAATACGTATCGTATCTACTATCATTTTATTAAGTTTTTAATGTATCTCATTATTTTTAAATTGTATGCAAAACAAGCATATCATGTGTAAAAGAAAGCCATAAATATATAAGTATATAAAATGAAAGTTATTTATTTAATTATGGTGATAATTCATTTTGCTTTGTATGCCTTTATATTTTATAAATGTAACATTCAAACACAAACTTTGACCTGTCTGCTTTTTTCGTTATTCCGTGCTTCTCGTGACGTATAGTAATAAAAGCAATTGACGTCGGACCGTGATTTAATTAGTAAATAAAATCATTTATAAAATTTTACAAAAAAAAAATTTCAAGAAGATTTCCTCACATAAACGTTTAATGACTTCATCATCATACTTTTGTAATAATACCATCTATATTCCTATTCATTCAACATTAAATTGATGTCCAAGGCGGCAAAAAAAGAAAAAATAGTTTAAACACATAATATTTTATTAGACGTTGTTTTTATCTTATTACATAGTATAAAACGAAGTCGCCTTCTTCTGTCTGTCCCCATACTTAAACCTCCGTTTACTTAAATCTTTAAAACTTCGCAACCGATTTTCATGCGGTTTTTTAATATAGGGATTCCTCTTAAAGGAAGGTTTATATGTATAATACAAGCATAATATATACGTGAGAAGCCGGGGTTGGTCGCTGGTTATACATAATTAGATAACGTCTAGGTATTTCATTATTATTCAAGCAATACCTAAGCACAAAGCTGCTGCATATTAGGTATGTGATATTGCCTGCAGAACAGAATGTTATCTAGGTCAAAATTGATGCCATGACGTATGCCTAAACTATTCTATATAGATAATTAATACGTACATTTTTAGTAAATTGATATAAGAGTTCTAAGGAGTTGAAAAAATATATTAGGTAGGTATAGGAAAAACAAGAAGTAAGCAACAAAAAGCTTTCGTACTTATTTAGTAAGTAGTAAGTACGCATCTAACAGATAAGTATTTTTTTAACGACCATTGATTCTTTTAAATATAAATTTCGATAGACTTTTCAAATTCGTAAGAAAAAGTATGAGGTTATGTAAAAATATGATGGGACTTTTCACATTATCCCTGTACGTGATGTGACGATATTATACGTGCCAAGAATTTTTTTATTAAAATGCAATGTTGTACAATAATAATGGTCCTATACAATAGCATGTCAAATAACACTAATTTATGGTTTGATCCTTCTTCCTTGGAACAGATACAACGAAATTTGTAAAACTCCTTTATATTCTTATTTCCGCCTTAGTTATATTAAAATCAGAAGCTTACTATGCACTATGACGAGTTGTAAATGAAATAATAAAACCTTCTTTCGCTTAGAATACGACGCTGTGGTAAAATATAAAATTCTGGCAAAAAAGAAACGAAAATAAGCGCATACCATAGAGACTAGATAGGATAGATACGGATAGAGCTTTTAAGGATAACGTTTATTAGTATCTTATGTTGAAAAGAAGCTTATTATGTGAGAAGACTTTCTTTTACCCAGCGTATTTTATTCACTTTTATAGGTATATTATATTTTATACGTATCACTTTTTTATTTAAACAGCGACATGGGAAATCCTTTATCAATCCTATGTCATTTATAGTACAAAAATAACTTTAACAACTGTGGAAGTGGTTTCGCCGATTGCGTACCTCTATATTCGCAATATAGACATCTTACCCACTTACATGTATGTAGAATAGTTATTTAGAGAACTACATATAGGTAACATTTTATTTTATTTATTTAGATTTTAATTTCTTAAAATATTTTCTTATAATTCGGAAAATAAAAGTCGTGACTAATTTAAAAGATTGAAACGAGAAAGTGTAAAAAAGACCATTTAAATGTTTTCGCATTTAGTGTCAAAAGTGTAGGTATTGTACGTAATTCCAATGGCCCTTCTGGCGAGTCCGACGCGGTATCCGTAACAGGATTTCCCCCCGTGGTAAAAAAGGCAATTGCAATACAATAAGAATTATTACTTAATAATAATAAATTACTAAAATTACAACAATCAGAGAACAAACCAGACTGCACTCAGAATAAAATATAACATACCAGAAACAGTGGTCAGAAGAGTAATGTTAGCAAACAGTAGCGCTGTAGCGACACAAGCATACAGCGGTGCGCGGATCCTCGCGCTTGTCCATCGCGAGAAGTCCCAACACCTTAGACCCAAAGTGTATTCCCCACGACGCGCCAACAGGTCTACGAATAACGCCGCAACCCACATCGTCTCAAGAACAAACACACACATTGCCCCGGTGCTGCAACAGATATAATATTCCTAATTACGTCGTCAGATCTTAGAAAAAAATAACGATGTTCATAAGTCCCTCATACGGTTTAAATGACTAACGTAGCACGTAGTAATTTTTACCTTACTTTTATGCACACATTTATGTATGTATTATACACATAAACCTTCCTTAAAATAAAATAAAAAACCGCATGAAATACGGTTGGGTAGTTTTAAAGATTGAAGCATACATAGGGACAGACAGAAGAAAGCGAATTTGTTTTATACTATATAATGATGATGATATACAAACAATACAATTCCTCACATTAAAGCCGCCGCTGCGTTGTATCCTAAGACGGTTAGTTCCGCTCCAGCACCACTCATAACTGTGGAATAAAACCATATTTCAATATTCGCGGTAATAATCAGATAAACATAAAGAAGACTAACTAAATAATGATCTAAGTAAATATAATAAAAGAAAAATATGTTAAAAAATATCGATATTTTTATATCTATGTGTGACTTAAAACAAAACATAATGTTTAATTATCTCCTTACCTTAATCTGTTATTACCAAAAATTAAGAAAGAAGAGATTCTGAAAGGTAGTTCTTACGGGGTATTGTAACTTACCGACAGCGGTGATTATTCCCCATAGTCTTGCAAATGGTTGCAAGAGATCCCACAACCTTGCTTCTAAAGTCTTAGCAGGCAACTTTACCTTCTTAATTATATTTTTTTCAGACACACTTTGTATATCACTTGACCCAGGGTCATTGGATTTTAACTCCTCACTCATATTGTCGAATCCTCATTACCGTTCTAATTCAATTATTTTACACTAGCATCTTCAAATCGCTTTCTTAATTTCTTAATGGTCTAAATAATTATACACACATTAAACACCGTAATTATCTCACTTGTGCTAACTTTTAGGTAATTAAAAATTAAATTTCAACAGTAAATCATGTTTATGTACATTTTACGTGAATGAATACCTTTTTATTTATTACTATATTCTAATGTTTACAAATCTGGCATAATGCCCGGTTTTTAATACATCGCACCTTGACCCCAACCCATGTCTAAATGATAAACAATAACAAATTTTATTCAGCAGGACTTAATAAACTTTGAGTGAGCTCATAGTTTTGCGGAAAATTTTAAAGAATCGCGACGCTTACTGCAATGTACGAGCAGCCACGATCGTAGATTCCGACAACTGAATTCAAGAGAGATCAAACTCCGAGTGATCTATCTCAAGCTAGCTGTAAACAAATATTTACGAGACGTAACACGTGTCTGTACCTATAAGCAGAAGCTAATATAAAATGTACCATGTCTTACGTATTATTATCAATTATAACAGCTTCCTAGTTAGATAGTTCTTCGCCGAAAAACTATTCAGATTACCTACTAATTAATGTTTAGGCTTTGCGCAAACAATCATCTTGTTTTGTTTTCTTATAAATGATTCTAAAATATTTCTTATATTTCTAGATAGGTATCGCTGCAGTATAATATTATGTAGATTTGTGTTAACTCATTTCATACAGGAATGAATAAAATTCTAAGAAATTATTGTGTTTGTATGTCTAAAACTCTACATTGAAACTGAAATTATAAATATACTAAGTGAGAATCTCTAGATGTTCGTGATTGTTGAAGCTAACACAATACATAATATTTGCAAGCTACACTTTAAAAATTTCAAAAGTCGTTTTCTCCTGTCTGTCCTATGTATGCTTAAATTTTTGATTTTATTAACCCCAACAACCCCAATAACCCCCGCAAAAACGCTATAAGTGCAAGTTAGTAAGTAAGTAGCAATGCTATAAGTTGGACGTGTCTGTGTGTGTAGCTCCCAAACGGATAGTCCGATTTTAATGAGGTTTTTTGATTGAAAGGTATATCAGTCGAGAGTGTCTTTAGCTATGTTTAGTGAAAAATCGATTCAGGTCTTCAAGGTCATCAGATCGTTAAGTTAGGTGTGATAGGAATGTTACAGGCTCTGTTAGCTTGTTTATTTTGGGCGGAGATTTATGTATTTTGTAGAATTATATCTCTATCAATCAAATAAATGGATGCTAATTTGTTTTCACTATTTATGTTTATTTATATATATTATATATTACTACACGCTATCGAGAATACTATATCTTGTTTCATGTTGGTTTTATCGTTTATCTATATTCTATAATTTTTACTTGTAATGAATTGTAAAATGAAAGAAAACTATGTATATGGTAAAATAAAATCTGATAATATCATTATTTGACCATATAATACGTCATCGTTTAAAAGTAATAAGACATAGTTTCGAATTTGTATAATGTTATAAAGGTATTTGTAGTATTTACTCTATACCATTATTCTAAAAATAAACATCTTTATTAATCACACATTATTCACTATTCTAATAGAAGAGTTTAATGTCGACTACCTATTTGTGTCTATAAGTATAGTCTATAAGTTATAACTCTGTCAATACTCATTACTCTATGAGTCTATAGTCTAAACTCTATACTTTATGTTTGGCGTTGTACCTACGCGGTACGCCGTAAGTTTGTCGGTTTTAGTTTAATACAAAATGGTGCATAGTGATTAGTGAAGTTTTATTATTTCCTTCGTTGTAACTTTAACTGAATATATTTCTATATATTAGATCTACGATTATTATTATAGTTATACTGTAATTAGATACTTATAAAAATGCAATCAGGAAGTGGTACTAAAAATCCACCATGGGCTCGATCGAATGTCAATACGAATATGACCGGCATGAATCCACAAATAATGGATCCAAACGCTATGATGTCACAGCAAGGTATGATGCCATTTCAACAAACTCCTACCGTTTTCAATACGGGTATGATGCAAGCACAAAGTGGAATGGCAATGTCGATGGCAGGACAAATGCCCATGAATCAAATGACTCAAGGACAAATGTACCCGGGAAATGTTGTAGCTTACCCTACACCACGTGCGATGAATCCAAATATGTATCAAAATAACACAAATCAGTCTCAGCAAGGTAACGAACAACGTGTTTTTACTGGTACTGTGACCAAAACACATAATGATTTTGGATTTGTTGATCACGATGTTTTTTATCAAACTTCGGTTTGCGCTAAAGGAGTAATTCCGAAACTAAATGATAGAGTGCTGGTGGAGGCGACTTATAATCCTAATATGCCTTTTAAGTGGAACGCTACTCGGGTACAAGTTCTTCCTAAGGGTGGTCCAAATCAAAAAGGAGGCAATATCAAATCAAACACTTATAATGCTGTTCCGCCGCCCAAAAAATCCACCAGTATGCCGAGACGCGACGATCGACGTGATGATCGCAATACAAGAAGGGATGATAGGGTATGCCTATAAATATAATATTTAACTGCCCTGTGGTTTATAATAGTTGTGTTGGGCTCTATTTTTTTACACCAGTGCAGAAGTTTCAAAGATACAAATTAATATAGCTCATGAGTTGTAAAGCTTAAAACAACCAATTTTATAAATAATTAAATAGTTAAAAAATTACAATTGAGCATCACTTTTCTATTGAAATGTTTTATGCAGTAATTCAATTTGGGAGGAAAATTGTTGATATTGTTTTCAATCCTGTATTTGGAGTGGTTTTATTGCAGATTTTAAAACAGTAACAAATTATGTGTAAACAATATCAACATTTTTAATAAAAAAAGCTTATATTGTTAATAGTAAGTTATACTTGTGTAAAAATATTCTTGGACTATAGTCACACAAGATATATACGACTATATTCATAACAAACACAGACTTCACTACATAACTGACATGTTATCCCTCTAATAGAAAAGATCACGCACAAGAAGTCGTTCCCGTTCCCGTGATCGTCGCGACAGTAGAAATCGACGTGATTCCCCTCCACGCAAACGCCCTGTTGTACATCAACCTTCTCCTGTAAAATATATGGTTCGGGTGCCTAGAATACCCCTTGATATGTAAGTCATACAATTTTTAATATTTAAGATACAAAACACGACACTTGTTTGTGCTTTTTAGTGTGGTTAAATTTAGAAATAACTAATATATATAATAGAATGTATATACTAGTCTTTACTTTACAACATTATTTTTATTCATTATAGCCGAAGAATGGATGTTCCAACATTATCTCAACGATACACAAATCTCTATGTACCTTCTGATTTCTTCAACGCCTATGTGAAATGGGGTGAAACATTCCCACCCCAATCTCCTTTCTCACTAAATAACTCCTGTCAATATCATATTATGGATAAAGAAATATCAAATCCAAATGGAAATGATGCTGTGTTAGAACCGTCTGATGCGGATTATCGTTATTCAGCTAAGGTAATTATCAATATTTCTTATGAGTAATTTAATACAAAAAATGTTTAGAGACTATATTGTTAATCTTTTTAAAGGTTATGCTGATTAGTATGCCTACACTGGAGACACTTTACCAAAAATGTGGTCTGACTAAACAAGATGAAAAGGATAAGCGAAGTACTAAATCTCCCTTACATCCTACTAGACTTATTAAATTCCTTGTTGGGCAAAAAGGCAAAGGTGGAGAAAACTTTGCAATAGGAGGACCTTGGAGCCCTTCATTAGATGGTGAAAACCCTGATAAAGATCCTGGTGTTTTAGTCAAAACAGCTATTAGAACTTGTAAAGCTCTCACTGGCATTGATTTATCTAATTGTACACAATGGTAAGTGCAGTTTACTAAAAAGCATGTAATTTTTCAGACTGTGCCTTATTCCTAACATAACAACCAAAAGCTTCTCATGTTTGCTAATCTTTTTAGTCTATATTCTAGTATATTAAAACTATAATTATTAAACTATTATATATTGAAATTTGGCAGTAATAGAATCTTTTGGTTTTATTTGAGAATTGAAACATGGTACAACACACATTCAATATGTGAGAGTATAGGTGGTAGTGTATTGGTAAAGGTGCAAGTAATCAGACGCTGAGTGATGTACCGAGCTACCATAACCGCTGCTTATTTTCGCGTAGAGGATGTGTGTCGATGCCGGGAGCGGTATGTGAGTATATTTTATTAACAATATTAACCGCGCAGGTACCGAATGGTGGAGTTTTACTACTGGCGCGAAAGGAGCGGCGGCAAATCGAGTCTCGAGTGTGTGGTGTTGTTCCTGCCCGACGTGTGGAGCGTCCAGCCGGCGTGTATCGAGTGGACAACGCTCACTGATCATTATAAGGCGGCCGGCGACGCCGCTGTAAAGGCGCTCGACCAGCAAGATAGCAGTTCCGGTGCAGAAGAAGCGCAGAGCCAGCCGACGGAGCCCGCCTCCGCGCCCGCCGCCGCCGCCGCCGCCGAGCCTGACGACGCGGACAAATCCCAAATTGTTTGTTCCCAGTTTTGTTTGGTTTTGTTTCCTGCTGCGTGTGCTAAAAGATGACTTCACGGCTGCCTTGCGCAACGCGTCTATTCTCAACCTGCCTCCAATCAATATAAAGCTCATGCATAAGTTATCCTAAGGAATATTTTAATTACAATAGTTTTTTATTGTGATTGAGTCTTAAAGCTAATTTAAGATGTAGATTGTAGATTGTGAGAAGTGAAATATTAAAGATAAAATTTTTTCAGGATCAGAAGGACCTTAATGATAGTACAATCACAATTGATGAGAATGATGATGATGATGATCAAAAGCCAGAAGCGACACATTACTCTAAAATTGATTTGCGGACCATTAAGGTAGATCAGCTTAGACAAGAATTAAGAGCTCGTAATGTTAGCTGCAAAGGTAATTTAGCTTAGGACGGTTATGTGCAAGTATTTTATTAATTATCAAGTTTTTTGTTACTATTCTTAATGACCTTTATGTACTTATGTATACAGGATTAAGAGCACAACTGGTATCTCGTCTTTCAAAACTCATAAAATCTGAACAAGAAAAAGAAACAAAAGGAGAAGATGTCATGGAAGTTTTAGATGATGATGAGTCAGAGAAGACTTCTGATAAAGTAGAAACTGAAACAACAGAAATAAATGAACTAAGCACAAAGGAAGAACAAAATAAAAAGGCTGATACAGTACAAGAAACTGTAATTGAGGAGAAAGAAAGTAAGGAAGAAAAGAAAGAAAAAGATAAGGAAGAGAAAGAAAAACTTAAAAAAGAGAAGCCTAAAACTGAAAAAGAAATTGAAGAAGAGAAAAAAAAGGTTTGTTGCACAAAAATTGATTCAATATATATTTAAGTTCTGTTCTGTTACTTTATTTTTAATAATATTATTACTTTTAGTTGGAAAAAGAAAAGCTATCTCTAAAGACTAGGTATGAATTACCTAACAGTCCACACATTATTGTTCATCCATCTGCGTCTGCAAAGGGCGGAAAATTTGGCTGCAATGTAGCCACTTTATCACTTTTACTTGACTACCGTGTTACTGACAATAAGGAACACAGTTTTGAGGTGAATTTACATTTATGTTCAAAATTAATTATTTGTAAACTTTAAATAGTGAATAACGACTTTCAATTCCCTATTCTAGCTTTTTGTGTTTGCCGAACTATTTAACGAAATGCTG
Organism: Eurema mandarina; assembly: GCA_018238005.1. Taxonomy (NCBI): domain Eukaryota; kingdom Metazoa; phylum Arthropoda; class Insecta; order Lepidoptera; family Pieridae; genus Eurema; species Eurema mandarina. The sequence goes on from DWAJ01001010.1 coordinate 23,956, forward strand.
ATGCGAGACTTTGGTTTCTACATTTATAAAACGTTATACACTCTTCCGGAGAAAGCAGAAGAAGTCAAGGTTGATAAACCAGAAAAGAAAGAAGACAAAAAGGACGATAAGAAAGAAGAAAAAAAGGAAGAGAAAGATAAAAAGGAGGAAGACAAGAAAGACAAAGATAAAAAAGACGATAGAGATAAAAAAGATGACAAAAGAGACTCGCGACGACGTGACAGACGTGTAAGTATGATTAAAGTACTAATATTAGTTATTGTAAATAATAAATAATAAACACTTATAAAGGATAATTTCGACTATAATATGACTATAAACCAGTCATTTTTTTACTACTCTAGATTTTTATTTAGATCTCAATTATTATAAAGCAAGATACACATAATGCACGCTTCATATTATACAACGTTAAAATTCTCACCACTCTTCTCATTCACAAATGGCGCTCATTCATCAAGATTTGATTATGTATATTGATTAAATGAATTCTAATAAATTTGTCTCAAAAGGAATCTCATAGTGACGACGAACGGAGCACTTCACCGAAACGTCGCAGTCGCGGCGTAGATCTTCCTCCAGACCCATATCTACTTTTATCTTTGGTTTACTTCGACACCTCTCGAGGTGGTACTATTATAAAGAAGGACCTACAAAATTTGTTTATGGGCCTGGGTCTACAGCTGTCACGTTCACAAATACGATCAGTATTGGAGAAAGTGTGTATCAAGGATAGCTTTAGCTACAAGTAAGTGGTGATTTTAAATTTACATGTTTACTTATTATATTCAATATTTCTTAATGATAAGAAAATATTACAAAGTTCAGAAATATTGTAGCTAAGTTTTTTAATATTGTTATTAAGTTTATAAATAAAGTATTTGTTTTAAAGAGATAATATTATTATGGTTTTACAGGACACTTCTACAAGCCATTAAAGATTTGGCTTCAGGTTCTTCAGAAGCTATTCAAGACCTTCCTCTAGACACAACAGTTGTTCCTACTGAAGTACCTCCGCATGTCAGTACCTATAAAGTAATTCAATACAATATATTTGTAAATGGACTCTTGTTAACGAAATTATGTATCTACTGAGTTCATAAACTTTTTTGAGTGTTCTTAATTATTTTTTTTGAAAATCCATAGATAGCAGAACTAGAGGCAGTGATAGCAGCTGGAAACCGCAACCTTCTTCCGATATTTGTCCAGAACAGGGATGATTCAGAATTATCATCCGAAGGCACTAAGGATATAAGTGAAAGTGGTATGTATAACATTAATTTAATATTATAAAACAAAAGCCCCTAATGTTGTACACTACATTAGTCATGTTTTATCTCTAACTCAAATACTCATTATCATAGGATTATTTTTCACGTAATTCTTTTGCTCTCTTTTCTATAAATTTTTTTCAGAGAAACATGTAAAAAGTGTAAGAAAACCATTCATTCCGATTTTCGCTTTTATGTTTGACTAGCTGCGTCCCGTGGTTTATGTAATAATTCCTTTTGAATCTGTTTTGTATAAAAAAACTGCTAGAATATTGGTTGGTCGGTTGTAGTTTTAAAGCTTTAAGCATACATAGGGACAGACAGAAAAAGCTAATTTGTTTTATACTATGTAGTGATAATAATAAGGATAAGTAAACTATAATATGTTCTACTAAACTAAATATTTCCTTTGGTGAATAATTCATTATTTTAAATATAAATTGACTATGTGTGTGTAATTGAGCAGGTATGGTGAC
>DWAJ01001011.1:0-25682 GCA_018238005.1 Eurema mandarina
TATTCGCGTTGTTATTGACCGAAACGAATGAGATCGACGTACTATGACCGGGATGTGTTATGTCATTTCTGAAGATTGTAGGTCTGTGGGTTGAGAATTAAGCTTCAGGTTTGATACGTATGGCGATATACTTATATAATGCAAAATGATAACTGTAATGTGAGTTTGTTTGTTTAAAAGTGCTTATATCTAATACTGTCGGTCTTTGTCATATGATAGGGTGATACGTGTAATGCTATGCGTAGCATTTGTACTATTTAAAACGTTAAAATACCTTGTAACGGGAGAGAACGCGATAAAAAATAAAATTGATTTAGGTTTTACCTAAAAAGAAATGTAGAGTTCCTACATACTATGATACACAAGAATAATACAAAGCATTTTGTTTGATTTTAAATTAAAAGTATATATTTATTAAAGTAATTAATGCACCATACAACCCTTTCGTACAACGTAAGGCAGTCATTAATCAGTATTTTGCATCGAATGCAAAAAAGAAAGCCCAAACCGGTTCGTCGAACATTGTTAATAATGTTTTCCTTTAGAGCTACGTGTTTTAGTTAAATGTCAGCCGTGTAAGCTAATTGGATTCCTTTTTAATATGTGTATTACTTCTTGTTTTCAGTACTATGTAATTTTTTACTATGGCAACTTAGTAACGTTACGAACAAATATCATAAGCGCGATTCTTATGGATTAGCTAAGATGATCATGATTTCCATAGATTTGTGAGTATTATAGGCTTAGACAAAGAAATAAAAACTAGAGATCAGATTTTATGGAGATGAACCATCGAAATATTGTTCCTTAGACACTTATATAATATATAACACTTAGTTAACTGTTCGTAACAGTAAGATTCGAGTTACCATTAGTAAATTCATTTGCAAGAGATACAATTCAAATTAATTTTATTCAAAGGCTCAGTAACTTTCCTTTTAATAATCACGCTCACAGCTCGTATTTATAAAAGCAATTTATTTGGACAATGACCGAATGATTTGACCTTCGTCGGACCAGTTGCGGTTTCCCCATTTTAATATCGTTCATTCATTCACTGATTACTTTTAATAGATGACGATTTCAACAAGAAAGCGATGCTCTATTTCTGTTGTTTTTGCTGAACAAAAGATCAAACGTTTTAATTCAAAATGAATAAAGAACGTTTCTTTTTACAAAAGCCGTTGAAAAGTGGGACTAAACAGTTAATTTATTTTTTATGAATAGCTTCTTTCTGGAAGGTAAGTTCTGCTATTAACGAATAATTAAAAATGTTGTTTTAATATTTTGCGTTTCTTAGTTTTCTTGATTCTTAAATTAAGGACTTTCAGACTATTTGATGAAGTAGTTATTAAGCATTGAAAATGTCTACTTTGGCTAAAATTTCCATCAGCATATAATTTGTCCCATCTAAAATCCATAATCCGTAAGCAAAGTCCGTAATATTCAGTAACATGAGTAATCGTTTACGTTTGCATCATTTTACGCCGGTTGAGCAACCGACTTTAATAATCTTCGAGTATTTAGCCATGATTTATATTTTATACACTCGCCTGCTTTACTAGTTTCGATTATATTAACTAACCACATCAAAAACTTTACATCCCGTGTTCTGTAACGTAAATACACTGACGTTTAATAACTTTAAATTATAGCCGTCTCTACATTACATAAATACCACGAACAGAGCTCTATGTTCAGGGCCGCTAATAATAAACACTCGAACCGTTTTCGTAAACAGTACTTACTACTTATCGTTATGCGATAGATTATCGTATCGCTACATTTTATCAAACGATACGCATACAAAGTAACTGACCTGAAAATAGTTTACACTATTTTATCGAGCGTTAAATTACAATGTAGCTAACTAAATTCCGCCTCTATTTACCTACCGCGAGTAACCTTGAAGATTTAGTCACCGAGACGTTCTCGCGTGTTTCGTAAAGACGTAGTAATTCGACTTCTAAGCCGTCTCCTAGTGTTTATAACCTTACATTAACGAGATCAACCACAATTTCACGTACCTCGTATTTTGTAGCGGGCTGAACGGCAATTTCCAAGTCAAAATCACATTAGTACAACAAGCACGTTTGTATCACAACACATTTTGCACTTTATACTATCGGTGAACTGGATAGTTGGGGTTTGCACGTCACACTAGTTTAGAAAAATTACGTAGAACAATGCGATGTACGGAGCGACGAGTGACACGTTCGTGCCCGTCGAACGCAGCTACGCGACTGAATGCGAGGGGAACGCCGAGCCACTGCGAGTGAACGAACGAGTCAAATGAGCGCATGTTCTGCTATACGAAATACGGATTGACTAGTGTTTTGAGGAATTAATAATAAAACAATATTATAATAATATTTCTTAGCTCTACCCACTGATGTAGAGTGTTCGTTTATTCAATTTATTTTGTTAGCATGAGTGATGTAAAATAAACATGCTGTATATATGCTATATGCTGTATACATAATGTTATCTAATTTTCATTTCACACGTGGTCAATATAAAACTAAACACATACTTATATGTCACGCTTATCTTGGTACCTATGCTAGATTTCCAGAAGGTGCAAACTGTTTTACCTTAAATAAATTAATTCCGATTTGGTTTTAAATAGATAATTGCAATTGCGAAATTAATTGCAATAAATTATATTAACAAAACAATACGACATCTCTGACACAATGTATAACAGAGGTGTTACAAATTCGCGACAATACGCTAAATCTATTACTATACCTGTGTCGATTCTGTGAGTAAATATCTAATTAGCGTTTTTTTTATTTATTTAGTTGGTTTGTTTTTGAAATAACAACTATTTGCAACTCTATTCACCTTCACCCGTAAGAATTACTTTTCATTAGAACACATACTTATATAATAAATGCGAAACTTTTTTGAGATGTAGAGATAATGTGTATGACTCTCTTAAGTAAAGAGGCTTTATATCTTGTCATTATAATGTGACAAACTCACAAACTTAATACCCTCCATAATAGATCTTTATATAACTAGCTATCAGCTCCAGCTTTGCACGTAAAATAAAGCACATTAAAATCACTTTCTTATTGAAAATATCATTAAAATCTATCTAGTGTATTAGCATACACAGAGACAGACAGACACAGTAGCTAAGCAGTCGCTGTTAAGTAAGCGCTTACACCACACAAAGTTTAATGAATTTTTGTTTCGCAACTTGAGCATTTTTAATGTAAGGAAACAAGCGTAAACTTTTGAATCAACGGTTATTGTTTTGTTGGAGCCCTCCAAGTTAAATTGAAAACAAATGTTTGGCGAAGACTCGGTTAGCGGGGTCGCGGGGTCGCGGGTGTATACATGTACCGCTAACAACCCTTTTAATCCGGCATAATAATAAAAATAATAATAAAGGACTTTTTTGCCAAAAAGGTTACATAGGTAGGTATAATTTAATGGGTACAAAATGATAAAAAATTAACTAGTACACTATAGTTCTTCCTTTCCCATGGCAATATCAGGATAAAAAGTATCCTATGAGTTTATCCAGAGCTGCACTTCAAACGTCAAATTAATTCTGTAGATTTTACGTGAGCTATTAACGAACATTCTAACTGCATTTTTTTTAATTTATGAGATTTCATTACAAATGACTAAGCATAATCGGTTTTTAATAAAACAGGCCGATAATAAGATTTTTTCGTACTAAAAGATCTAACGGGAGAGTTTGTGGCGACGTATGAAAGTATATTTATTGCTCTTTCATGCAAAAACTGCTGAATCGATTTGGTTAAAATTTGGCATACGAGTAAGTTAATATAAGCTTACATTAATTACATATGTTTAGAATAAAAGCAAACGGCATGGCTAGTATTATATAATATACAATTAAGTTTAAAATATTGAAAGAAAACTCTACATCGACGAAAGGTCAATGACCCAAACATTAAAATTGCACTACAATGTTTCAACAAAAGCCGTTTTAAACAGTAATATCCATGAATATAGATTAGATAGACAAGAGTAAGCCCAAAGTGTTTAACTTAATATCTTTTAAGATATTTTCAATTTCATCTCAAGTACCGCGACGTTATTTTCGTAGAAAGCAATCATTTTACTCGTATGAAACTATGAAGGAAATCGTGAAGCGATAAAAAAATGCTCATTTTGGCTATTAAATGCCTATTTAACAAACTACAATGTGCGGATTAATGAAGATTTTTTATTAAGCATATGAGGATAATTGGAATTTTTTGTTGTAAAACTTTGTGGAATCTTAACAAAATATTAAACAAATAGGATTGCATACAAGCATGGGTAGGTACCTAAACATTTCAACTATATCATGTGTTATTGTAATCTAAGAAAAACCCGCGAGCATAACTTGTATAAAAACCATCATTCATATACGAACAACCTATTTCCGTATTGTAATATTTCGTAAGTATTATGTGAAATTTATCGACACCCTTACAAAGTGAATTTGACACATGATTTATGATCCCAAGAAAATTTCGGTTATTTGAAGTTAGTTCAAATGTCAACAACACTAACTGAGCCCCGCGGCTTTGCTTGCGTACTCGTAACTGATGTACTCGAGTTAGGTATATTGTAAATAGCCTATAACACTTCTTATAAATGCTCTTATTACTTACGAAAATATTTGTTTAAATCTCATGGGACATTTAAGAGATTATCTCCATCAAACAAACATTTTTTTATAATTGACATTTAGGAGAAAATTAAAAGACACTAGTCAATATATAATACATCAAAATCCAATACATAGTTTTGATGATTGTCGCTCTCACACAAACAAACTCTTCGGCTTCATACTAGTATAGATTGGCGTCTATACTCCAATATCAATTACTATTATAGTTTTATCGTAGATCTACAGTTCTGTAGCGTCTCATACGGGTCTGTTTGTTAAAATTGTCCAATCTAATTGCTTGTGTTCATAGACTCAGTTCACTCAGTTGAACCGAATTATATATGAAGTTATCGATTCATTATGAATTGGTGATTATTTCACTACGATATAATTTGAACTTATTATATACCAGACGTGCCTCGCGATTTTACCCGAATTTACGCATGTAATACACACATAAAGCTTCATTAAGAATCACTCTATCTAATAAAAAAATCCGCATCAAAATCCGTTGCGTAGTTTTAAAGATCTAAGCATACATAGGGACAGACAGACGGCGGATAGCGACTTTGTTTTATACTATGTAATGATAATTTGTACTTCAAATAATAATAACTTTACAGTCTGACGATATTTTGAATCAAAACCAAGATGTTTTGAAGTGCTACTACGATATACTTTACCGATTAAACCTTAAAACTGCCCTCAGAAGAAGGGGCGTTTAAAAACCCCTATCTGTGTTGTCAATTTATACGCTTCGACTCGCTCCACGGTGTACTTGCACACAAACCTGTCTTTGATAGTCTTAAATACTGACGTTAACTTTTTGTACGTGATTCCGGGCAATTGAGGCTCATTTTAAGAACAGTGCTTCATGAATATGTTGCCGGCGAAATAGGCATTTAAATAAAATCTGACATCTATAAAGAAATGCCAAAATTTTAACGACGACCCAAGTCACACTAGCGGTATCGTAACCTTCGTAATCTTGTTAGAAGCAGTCCAAAAAAACCTAGGGTCTTTTCTACGAAACCTCATGTGTTATATAAGGATATCCTCACTAAAACAATCTAACTTCTTAAAGATTTAGTTAAAGAGTTGAACCGATTGTGCCGTGTCTCGCCTCATCGATGGCGACTTTCACCTTCGGCTGGCAGTAGTGATCGCTTTTACTTTCCCAGACTTTGTTCCGAAATGTTTTTATTCATTAATCAAGCGTGCTGTACTGGGAATCGTACGTCTGGTTTCTTTTATCTCATTCGAGGGAAATATTATTATAAATGTTCTGTTACTGAATATTTAGGTTATATTTTCTACTATTTTAGTATAAGACGTAGCAGGTTTATTTGAATATTTCATGATTTTTCATATATTGGTAATATAAAAACATAATATGTATTCTAAAAAAAACATGGAGAATTTGTAAAATTCTTATCTACTCATCGACCTTAAAGATATAAAGCTCTTTGCAATCTAGAACTCATAAGAATTATAGTAAATAGTATGTGTATAAATAAATACTGGCTATTTAAATTTTTTATGGATTCGCAGGCGGAACTACGGGACATTTATAGTTAATAATGGAATCCAGCGGTCGATTGAAGGACATTATTTGCTTCAAAGAGCATTTAAAATTTGCAGTGTTATATTACACGTTCAGATCATTGAATAAACAATGAAAGGCTGAATTAAGCTGAAACAATACACAGGTAAGGTATAAAGGACCCTCGATTAAAGTATTCAATGTCAAAGAAACGTCACGTGTGCCGGATGCTGCATACAATTGGGATACGTGTGTGTGTGCGCGTGTGTGTGTGTGTGTATAGTGGGGAATAATTTATTGTGTATGCCTGTATGTGTGTTTGTTCGTGGTATACTTGTGTGCATCAATATAAGCTTGTGAAACTTACCTTGATTATTCTTTGAGATAAAAATTAATCGCAAATTTATATGTCACCATGTCCTATAAGAAATCGAACTGATGGTGTATAGATACTGTATATTGTTGCTTTTACATATTAATGTTCAACATAAATTATAAATGTGAATATTTCACATAAACTAGTTTAAACAATACGAGCGAGCAGAGATTTTCCAAACGATTTAATTTACACTTTCCGATTTCCATTTAAAATTGTGAATCGCGATTGACGGACTGTCGTAAAACTATGTATAAAGTGTATAACATATTCTTTTGATGGGTTTCCAGTCGGGGTAGCGGGGCTCGTAAATCGAAACTGGCGATATAAAAACGGATGAATATCGGAATGAAACCGACGCGAGTTGTACGGGTGGAACGAACGGCCAGCAAATAATTTTATGGATATTTAAACTATTCTCTATTTGTCAATAAACCCTTTGTATCATAAAAAAATACACTATCTTCGATACTGTTTGTAATTGGCAAGCTTGTTACTGAAGAGCGATGTCTTCCAGGCTATGTAACTTCTACTTATGTGTAGTCAGAATTGACTATAAAGAATTAAATAAAATAATTGACTTCATTACAATATACTTTGTTATGAATTAGGTATGCCATTCATAAACATTTGGGTACTTAGGTTGCCACCTACTACCAAAAACTTCTAAACAATAGTATCATAAAATTAGCTACATAGTTATTTTATTGTGCCAACTTAAGTAAAGTTACATTATCTATACTATATAATATTCAAAACATCTTTAATACCGCGATGAATGAAATGACAGAAGAATATCACGACAAGGACCAGATGATATTTTACGACATCTTTGAAGTTGTAAAATAATTGATTAAAATCGTTAAACATTTTAGTTCTATATAATGGATAGTTAACTGTTTAATGAGAACTTAAAATCCCTTTAAAAACTTCCTGTCCATAATAAAATGTCTTTACTTAATATTAAAATTATTATGGTTGTAAATATAATATAGCTTTTGATTCATATAATAAGAATGTTACACATTGCCGTTAAAGTTCGTTGTTCTTCAGAGCGGTGTGTACACAAGCAGCAATGGAAGGCAACACGACAGTTTTATACCAAAAAAGAATTCTCTTACTCAGCCCTCGAATCTCTTTCAATGCGATCATCGTGAAACTTTGTCCAGTTATAAACGCATCCTTTTCGGCTCGCTATACACTTGCGATTTTATTTTATTTATTTTTAAGTGTGGAGACTTTATTAAAATAGATTTTTTTATTTAAATTAGATTGTAATACTAATTCGTGATTCACTTTAATGATAAGAGGTTGTGTCTGTGTGAAATGGAATAGTTGCAAATTTTAGTCGTTTTTATTATAAGATACTCTCAATTTAAGATTAAGCTTACGGTGTTCCAGAAATATTAGCGAAACAATTGTCCGTATACTTTGAAATTAAGACATGAAATTTCGTTTAAATACTGATAAAGACGTTTTAAGTAATTTTTATAAAGAATAACAATATTCGGCATGTCCTGCATCTATCTATCATCATCTATTATCTAACAAGCGAAAATACAATAGATGCCTTTACGTTCTACAAACGCGGTGTTATAACTAGCCTTACAAGCGTTGGCAAAGTTAAGATAATGACTTTGGCGATCAAACTTCTCGATTTGATTTCTTTCAAGTGATTTATTGTTTCACTTACCATTTGCTGTATTAGCTGTTGGACAAATGTTTAAAGTTTTATTTATTTCAGACATCGAGCTGGGGTCGATAGCTCGTCTACGGGATCTTAGTGTTTTTATAAATTGACGTTATAAATTCTTTGAAGACTTTTATTGGAAAATCCTCGGAACGTATGAAATATTATTTTGTCTTGACATATACGATGCTCTTTTATTGTAATTTAAGAGCCAGCGAAAAATTTTTCAATTGATTTGAAAAGCTCCATCTGATTCAGCTAAATTTTTCATTTCTCATACCACTTTAAATATGGCAATTCTCATAAATATTGCATGTCGTTATATATAGCTGACATAGAATGTTATCACCCCCTATTTCACCATCGCAGGGGTTGTGTAAAATTTTAATTTCCATCCCCCTAGGATCCCTAAGGATCTAAGACCTCATATATGATGTGACCCAAAGTTAGTTCCCTATTTCCAACTTTTGATTAGGCCTTAAAATTTTAACAGAGCTTTCAAATTAAAGCATACTATGAAGTGAAGTTAAATCTATGGAGTTATTTTTACATATATCATATACTTAGTTCTATAGATATGGATCTTAATATTTAGAGATTTAATGCTTTAGTTAGATGGAGCATTACCTAAATAGTTCTGTTATAATAATAATTATTATAACTTGATTATTAATATTACAGAAAAGGCTCCAACGAACAACTCTAACGTGTTACTTCTTCTGAAGTAATCAGTAATAACTAGTATAAAATGAAATAACTATTATTTTGGTCGTATTGTAATCGGACTGTATTGTTTATCAAAGCTTACGCTAAATGGTATCGTGTGAGAAATCTCAGTACTTGTTAAGGGCTGAGTTATCAGTACAAAATCAGTTTTACACCTATTATCTGTTTTAACAGGATCACGCAAACTCATACATCTGCTGTGACCAGGTAAGACCCTTTGGGTTTTGCCACAATACAATAAACGTACCTGCATTTTTCATTAAACTACCTACTAAACGACTTTAAGCTTTAGTCTCATGTTTTAAAGTTGAAATTCAATTGTCCATTCCAACCCTATATTCACCCTTTGTCATAGACGTTTGTAAGGGATGATAAATCGTTGAATTGATTGCATTTTTGGAACATAATGCTTACTGTTGAAACGATTAATCAGTTAAAATTTATATTCAATTTAATTATTTCTGGTTTATTAAAAAGCTGAGGTAATTTATTGTTTACTTAGTTGTTTTAATAAACCATGAATATTTAGTATTTCGACATGGTTTTGTATAAATTTTGTTTGAAGAAAAGGTTGCCTTATCTTATCTTTTGAGGTTTTAGCGTATTGTTAGGGTTTTAGAGCCAATTATTATTGTAAGTGTGAACACTTGCAATAATAATAGTAACTAAAAGTAAATGAAGAAGAAATAAACATGTCTTCAATGAATTTGCTGACTGATTTGAAGAAGTGAGGCTCTTTTTTTCTATATATGAGTGGATAAACAAGCAGGCGCGTCACCTGATGTTAAGTGATCAGCGCCGACCATGAGACTCTATACTGATGGACTCCAAGTCGTATGATTCTACAAGCTGGTAATATTAATATACAATTTATATTTATACTAGCTGTTTCCCGCGGTTTTACCGGGGTAGACCCCGTTCCGGGGTAATACGAGGATGACAGCCATCCTATATTTTAAGTTGGATCAAACAACACACGGTGTGCAAATTTAAATTAAAATCGATTCAGTAGTTTAGGAGTCAATCGCGGATAAACGTGACACGTAATTTATATCTATGTATTAGATAAGATTAAACCAAATTATATAATGCCCTGAATAAGTAAGTACTATCTATGATAACTAAAATGAACTATCCACATATTTTTATTAGTGAAGTGGAACAAATGATAACGGTACAGAGATGGTCTGACGATGGCGATACGTCGCCGACACGATCGCCGCCGGCCAGTCGTGTCGTTGTCGCACGGCACGATATTTATCTATATATGTATTATAATGTATCTTGAAACTAGGTGAAATACGTATTGTTGTTCACGTAACAAAAATCTACGAATCAACGTATCTAAGTATAACAATAAAATATGTCTGTAATTTTCGGAGTAAATTTCGAAACAGGCAGAATTAGCAGACCGATGCTTTATAGAAGTATATTTGATCCTGGTCAATATATATGCCGAGTTTATTGATTGATTCAGTTTTCAGTTTATATATTCATATCGTTATACAAGCTAATCACTACATAGTATAAAACTTATAAGTAAGCTTACATCTTTAAAAATACACCACCGTTTCTCATGCGGTGTTTTGATTGACAGCGTGATTCAAGGAAGACTTATATGTATAATACAAGCGATCAAAGCCAGGGTAGTTCTCTAGTATAATATATATGATCGCTAAAAACCTCAAGGGGCATTGGTGAGCGTTGTGGAATGGAAACGGTGCGCCGCGGGCGACACGGTGAGAGTTGGCTAGAGCATGCCTGCCCTATGCAAATAGTCGACCTCACAATTGGCCCCGGTCTAACCGATATCCATTGTGAAGTGTTTTAATAGTTAGTGATTTAGTCAAGAGGATTATACTATGCAATATAATACAACCAAGTTATAATTTCCAACTTATGTACATCGACTGGTACATGACTTAAAATAAGTTAGTCCCATAGGTCCCAATAATAAAACTAAGTTTTTGTTAACTTGACCTTACAATTTATAGAATAATTTTTGTACTTGTATCTACGAACCAGGACCTACATTAATAATTAATATAAGGACCTTATTGTGTTGAGGTTTGTATTTTTGCATGTTTACTTATTGTGTGAATTCACAGTAAATATGGTTGTAAAATTTCTACTACTAGTACTTTAGATTATACTAAATTGTATTTTTTATCGTTCATTTCATTCTTTTAAGATTAACCGAAGTGTTCAAGATGGCTCAAACAAATCCTTTAAATCATAATCCTGGAAACAATACATCGCACTTCCTATTACCATATCACAATCTTATCCGATATCGTAAGTTGTAAATCTTTATCGTTCTCTAATCGTAACCGATATCGTGTCGCATCGTCGGTCGCATGTTGTAAATCTTGAAAATGAATATTTTAACTCGGTTCCCGGGATTAGGTGGTAATGAAGGCGCGAAACGTTTACGTTTAATTTCCCGGCGTACATTCTTCACTATTTAACCTGGGCTTATCCGGGATATTCTTTTGTAAAGGAGATTAGAACGTCTGCCTCTGCTTAAAGGGAAATTTAAATAAATATTAGTTAGATATATGGTATTCATTTGTTTTAGTAATGGTTTGTAAACATAATTTTTGTTATATTTGAGGAAAAAATAGATGTTAAGGTTGTATTTATTTATATTAGAGCGACTAGTTACGAAATACAGTAACATAATGCTTCCAGTTTTAATTGATTCAATATAAAGATTATGTAATAGTATATAGACATTGCAAAAAAATATTTTTCATATTATTGTTTATTATATTAACTAATTTTCATACTCCCTCGAATTATATGTGTGTGTGTGAGTGTGTGTGTCTTTAACGATTTAAAACGTCATTTTGTGTTGTTATTTTAAGGTTATCTTTAATGCAGTAAAATATTATTTCCATTTATAGTATTGGTAAGGTTATTATTAAATAAAGGATGCATTTTTTGGTTATAGTTCCTATAGCGTATAATTCTGTGAATTTGACAATTTTGGGTCGCAATCGTTAAAACCGGGATCAGCCGGCGCAACGATGCTTCGAGAGATTTCGATTTCAGGACTCAAGTTATAAGAAACTCAATTTTTAAGGTATCCTTATATATACAATATAAAAAACACTAGCGAATTCTAATTTTTTTGATAGTAAAATATTTCATATAGGTATCTTAGTGCTATATACGAGTATGTCATTTTATTACTTACTATAAAACAGAGTATTTTTCTTCTATCGGACATGTAAGTGAGATGAACCTTTAAAACAACCGATTTTAATGTATATATTTTAATAGATACAGTTATGCAAATGAAAGCTTGTTACGACCTGGAGCCTGGATAATAAAAATAAAATAACGTTGAGTTTTGTATCTTCCTACTACCACTTATAAATATAATAACCGCGAAAACAATTCTTAATGTCTTGTCTGTTCCGCCCCAACCATTAGACTGATTTTGACAAAATAATCACATAGATACAAAATAGAAAATAGGGTGTATCGCCACATAAAGGTTTCAAAGATTTAGTTAACAATATATTATGTATTACTAGTAAGTACAAAATGCTTATCAAAAGATCGATTTCGATTTAAATCCTTAAAACCTTCATAAAAATTTGCTTTGACTAGCGGGCACCTAGCATTTAATAAATCATTATTTATATTGTTTAATAACCTAACTACAATTTCTAGTCACCGCTGCCTCTTCTATATCAACCCAACTGATACTTTCCAACCAATATTTCATGTTTTTCAGCGCGGGCTTCATGTGAGACGATGATTGAAAGTTTAACTATTTCACAAGCAGTATCGATTCGTACGGAAAATAGGTCGGAAAAAACGCACCGCCGCTTTTTAATTTAGATCTAACTGCTCAGCGATTGTTCTAATTCTTTTTATCTATTAGGAGAATAGATTTGTAACCTTATCGGCGATTATTTCAATGGAAATGAAATTCTTATTTGTTGTCGAGGTATATTGTTAATATCAGTTTTAATTAATATGGTAAGATTTTTGTTTCGATAGGTTGTTTTGATGGTAATCGACTCATTTTTTCCATTTTGTTATGGGCCTTTAAAAGAATAAAAGGAATATTCTAGAACTACATGTCGGGTTTTATGAATTATTTTGTATAATAGCTACATTTTAAAGTACTGCAACAAATATGAACAAATTTAAAATGATTTCATTTTTCAATTATAAAATGAAGTTCAATTTTGAATAAGCAAATATCGATGTCATAAATCCTCACTTATAAAATCAGACAATTATTTACCATCACTACATATTATAAAACAAAGTCACTTTCTCTGTCCCTATATCTATTTAATCTTTTAAACTACGAATCCGATTTTCATGCGTTTTTTTTTTCAATAGAGAGAGTAGAGAGGTTTATATGTATTATACATGCATAGGTAATATACGCGTGCGAAGCCGGGGCTTGCCGCTAGTTAATAAATAAAAAGCAAAATAATGAAACAACTAAAAGCGCTGATAGGAGGGTAATTGATTTATCGCACTCGAAGGCTATCGACGTGAAAAATTGCCTTTTCTTTAATCGGGATAAGCCTGTCTGGGGCTTTGTTTCCAAATGCGGGATTTCGTAATGAATTCACAAATGGATTTAATGACGTACCTATAGATATTGTCTCAATCTTAACTGCGTGTAATGTCACAATATGATCTATTTATTGATTTTGTATTTTTTTTTATTTAAAACTAAAGGTATACTTGAAAAGTTTAAATTTGTATATACATTAACAAATAAACATATGAAATAGCTTAACAGTGGAATTTAATTATTTATTTATTTTATTAATTAAAACCTATTAATTTCGCTAAACGAAATAATTTTATTACAAAACTCGATAGTCTAGTCTTATTGATTAATCAAAACCTTTAGTATTAACACAAGTCTAAACGGATAGTTTCAGACCTAATTATACGTCTCAAAGGAGAATAATCAATTATTTACTGTTTTCAAACTTTGTGAATACAAAACGACTTCGTTTAAAATGATTCGGTTACAACTTCTAGTAGGAGTTGTTGGCTGATGACCACTTTCAAAGGTGTAAATATTAAAATAACTACTTCATAAATAATTATATAAAATGCTTTTGTTTTACTTGCGATAGAAACTTGTATTATTAAGTTAGTGGTTGTATGTGAATTAGTCCAGCGAGTTCTATACATTTTTTCAGTAGTACCAGTTTGATGTGGATACATAGATGTCAGTTAATTCAATAATATAGCTATAGTACTTTTTTATGTAAAGGTTATTTAATTAATTTCATAAAAAATATCCAATAAACTCGATTCATGATAAGAAAACAAACCTTAAAAAAATTAAAATACAGACAGCCATTATTTAATAGGTATTTCAATAGGTATTTACCGGTGGTAAATGTTTATGTTTAATGTAATACCATGACGATTCAAAAGTGTTACTTTATGTAGCCCAATTGAATAAATAAATTTTTGAATTTGATCTGTCCTACTATTCCTCAGCTCGAAGCTCTCACAGACAAAAATATCTCGCATCAGCATATCACTTACTGAAATTTACATTGGAAGTGTCCTGCAGTACATTCCATTTCCATACTTTCGTTTTCCATAAAGATGTCCGGAGTAACCCATATGAGTCTCGTCACGTGCCACTTTGATGGCCTCACATCGCCCATTCGCATACCTCATTTTACTTTTATTTTAAATTTTATTTCCTTCAAAAATTATGTAGGAATTATGTGTTAGTGACTGTTATTAATTAGTGAGTATTTAATTTTGCGTAATTTTAATATAGTCTGTTGGATAACTTTTGAATTTAGCTAAAATAATCAATAAATGTTCGGTAGTAGTTATTCTATAGATTAGTGTGTGCAAACAAATGAACACTTTAGCTGTAGGTATGTACGACTGTAGAACTAAATGATAACACGTCATATCTAAACTTAGGATCAATTTGTAAGAAACAAAATCTACATTTTTTTTGTAAAGATTATCGCTAGAGTTATCATTAATACAAAAGTAAATCGATAATCTTTCAATTTCGATACCTCTTTTACTGGTTAAAACGCGCATGAGAATTGGTTGCGTGGTTATATAGATTTAAGCAATTTAAGATTAAGATTTTTATAAATAGGGATGGAGGAGGCCTATGTCCAATTATGGGCATCCAGTGCACAATATTTAATAAAAAATGTATATATTTCAAAATGTACCTACTTATTTATTGTATAGGTTTAAAAAAAAACTTGTGGAACTGGAAATAAACGGCTATAATATTACTATTATTATTAATATTATAGGGATAAGAAAAGCGATTTTGTTTTATACTCTGTAGAGATGTTTTTGCATCTGCTCCCTTTAGATTAGTGGATACGAACAAACAAACAAACAAACTCGTCCTTATAAATTAGTTTAGATATCATCGTTGTTTCCTGAGTAATCTGTATCTCTCTCGAGACTGCTAACGTTCAGGCTTCTAGTACAAGTTCCTCTATACTGCACTCCTATACATATCTTTATACCATTAACGGGTATAATTATGTACTCCTCACTAATGCTAAGAGGGATTATTATAACTTCACTCCGCTAAAATGATGCTTTTAACCCCGTTGACCCAGATGTACACAATATTCTGCTGGGGTTTGTCTGAGTACTGAAATACGCGGCTCGTGATGTTTTGCTTGTAATTCAATCTAGAATAGAAAATATGAGCGAAAATCTAGGCATTATTTATCTGTAGAAAAAATATGAAAAGAATTCGTCTAGTGAAAAAAGCTTAAGTTATATTTTTAAGTCACTAGTTCGTTACTATCCCTGTCAACACCTCTTTCCTTAATTTAATAAATTTTCTTTAGTCTCAGGATACAACTCACAATTTTTGTAGCTTTTTTATAGTTATAATAATTACTCAAATCGGTGAACTAAATCTATAGATAATCCTCTATTGTCTCACAAACTACCTCTTTCAAAATTGGGCCTAACGTTCATTCTTAAATATAAACGCTGAATATCGAATGTTTAAAAAATAACCAAGCATGTATGTAATAAACATAGTATACATAGTAATACTAGGTTTAATGTTCTTAGGGTAGAAATCAATATGGGTTTAGTTCAGAAATTCTGTTTTAATATATGCGAGTAAACTGACGATATTTATTTGATGGTGGCGTTGTTTTAATAAGGCGATAAAGAAGCGGGCTACGAGGAATGACGTCATTAAGTCGAACGTTTCCGACGTCACACCGAATCGAGCTTAGCTTGACTTAATAGCTCATTCAATTTATACAATGTACATTGCGGGCTGGTAACCGCTTCGTGAATTATTAGTTTTAAGATACCAAGCAATGGATGACGAAATTTTTAAATTGACGTAGTTTTCAAGTAAGCGAGTATGTTAGAAGGTTAGCGATTGTGAGGTCTTGATGGACGCAAATCTGCAGGTGACTTTACTTGGAATTGCTTTGAAAGTAAAAGATACTGGGAGATTTTTAAATTAGCTCGTGTTGGTTTTTGAAGTGCCAATGTTTTAGTTATAGGTGTCATAATGCGAAAGTGGAATTTAGCAGTGAGATGTATATGGCTCACAAACAGATTTTGAAAGTCAAAGTCAAATATACGTATACTAGCTGTTGCCCGCGACTCCGTTCGCGTGGACTTTCATATAAACTTTGAACCCCCCTCATAACCCTTTTTTCCAGTTTAAAAGTAACCTATGTTACTCTCCATCTTTTCAACTAACTGTATGCCAAAAATCAGGTCGATTTATTGATTAGCTACGGCGTGAAGGAAGGACAAACAAACAAACAGACAAACTTTCACATTTATAATATTAGTATCGATTTATTTAACTAGACATCGAAAAATTTTGAATCATCACAATTATAAAAAAAAATGTGTCCCACATTTTTCCATAGAATTTATTTATTCAGTAAACATTCACAATGCGAACCAGTGGACGTTAAGCGTTAACAAAACTAGCTATATTATGGAAACAATGGCAAATTATTTATGTAAATGAATATATTTAAAAATATATCATTGAAGTAATCTAAATGAAAGTGAACGGAGACCCTAAAACAATTTGTCCCATACATCTTGTAAGACAAAAACAGCTCAAAAAAGAGAGCCTTAAGGTATTTAAAAAAAGGTCGTAACAACCTTAAAATTGGTTATCGATGGCCATCAAACACCGGAAGACGGTGCATCAATTAGATAATTGTGGGTTTAGCTACCTGAGCCGGTGTGGTTATTGTTTACTAGTCGCCCCCCGCGGTTCTGCCTGCGTACTTGCTCAGCCAGGTAACTCGTACGAGAGGATAGTGTTTATTAAAAAAAAATTAAAACGCGATGCACTTTTTGGTATTTTGTATTTATTATGATATTTGGGACAGATTTGAATCAACTAAAACATTCACTTAAATCATCAGTTTTACATAAACATAATATTATAGTATGATAGAGTCGTTTTAAATTTTTTTATCCGACGCATTGTTCCCGAGTTTAAAGCGTGCAAACAAATAATGAACAAACATGTAGGTTGCCATTTTGTGGCAGTTGCCCTCTTGGACCGCTTTTCATTAAACAACGGCTAAGAACGTTTCTGACTAATTTACCCTTCAAACAACTAAAACAAAATCGAAATCGGTTCACCCGTTGGGACGCTACGACGCTACTCTCACAGACACGTTCAAATTATAACACCCCGTAAATTTAGCGTAGGAGCTAATAAGAAAATAATCGCTAAACTTTTGCAACAACCCGCAAAAACATGTTGTAAATAACTTAAGGGACACCCTTCTTGGCCCTGGAAAGGGTTATGAATATATTTAAGATATATTTTTGTTTTTATGTTAGGCCGGGTCGCCTCATACCGCTAGCTCATGGATATTTATTTACAAGGCTGAAACCATCTCGAATGTGTTGCCGGTTTTTATGGAGAAAAAAATCTTTAAAAAAAATTAACAAAATACCAGCATCTCCGGCTTGTTTGTGTCCCAATACCACTTCAAGACCACAGAGTTTTTTTTATAGATAGAGTAATTGAAGAGGCAGTTCATACGTATACCAGAGAATAGAGATAGAGATGCCAGGGTGGGTCCCTAGTTTGAATATAAAAAATGTACCGAGTACGTAATTTACGGGCAAAATATAGGGTAATAATTACTACTATAGTAGGTATTTAAAATGTTATACTGTGTAGGGTCAGCAAAAATGCTAAATGCATAATTACAGTACAATAACGACAACATGGCGAGTGGAGGCTAGAATAAAGATTAATACTTAAGATATTGTATGAAAAATGTTAATTTAGCGCTTAAGGCTTTTATTGTTATACAAATTATATTTACGTGACTTGCATGTTTCAGGTTTTTCAAGTATCAAGGTTTCGTGCGAACTTTTTTTAAGATACGACGATACGACTGGGTTTCGTTGTTGTATGCATTATGTATTAACATATAAATATTCAACGAATTTGTATGCAAAATATTGTACGAATTATTAAACTGAAAAACTAATTTGTTTTTGATTAATTATTTTTTATTGTACAAGCTAAAAATAAAAGAAAAATATAGTATTTAACTTATAAAGAAAATGTTAAAACAAACTGTTTTTTACGAAGTATGGTTAATGTACAAGGTCTCCGGTAGTATAGATACTGCGAACGGTTTAAGTATATACTATCGACCAGCCGCGTCTATGTTCGCATATATATTATGCCTATCTACTTATATACCTATATTGAATAATTATTTATATTTAAAAAGCTATGCAAACACAGGGACAGACAGGAGAAAGCGATTTTGTTTTAAACCATATATTAGCTTAGCTTATTATAATGTTATTTCTCGTGTAATACGTCAAGAGCGAGTCTTAATTTGCTGACCAATATTGGATGCTTAATTGTAGACACATTCTTAACAAATTGAAAAGTAAACACAGGTGCGCTGCTCGTTAAAGCTAGCTTCTATGGCGGCTGGACGTTGGTCTTAATATACTTGAAATTTTTACATAATACTTTTGGTAATAATTTCTCTAAAAATGTATCTAATATAAAACATTAACATATTAGTATTTAAGATCGTTCTATAAAAATGAATAAATTTTTTTTTTATCATTGCAACATATTTTACACGATTTTTTATTACAAAACAGTAATATGGCTCTATTTTGGAACAAAACACTTTAAGGCCACTTTCAAAGAAAATATTTTTGGCGCATTTTAATATAAGTATTTTTAAGGAGATTTTTAACGTTCTCCCAACTTCTTTACCTTTACTAAGAAACGAAATACTGAGAAGCGAATTTAATAAAACCCATCGATACATACCTATACTTTTAATATCCTTTGCTAATATTGAAAATAATTGATAATCGAATCTAAGAGAGTCTGGGATGCAAGATCAAAGGATTTTTCCTGGATTTTCTTAGCAATATTGTTTTGAGATAAGGGTTAATACTGGAAGTTGGTGAGTTCGCCATTTTATCTGTTTCATAAAACGTGTGTTTTTACAATATTGGAAAGGACGCTTCTTGGAAAATATATTTTCACTATTTTGTTATATTAAAACAATGTTATGATAGAACTTTGATTGAATTTGTATAACGAAAGTTCTTGGGGACGAGGAATTTTGTTAACTTAAGTTATTTAGCTAGCACTTATATACGTTAAGTAAGATATTAAGTAAGGCAAAAACAAGTAAGTAAGAAAGATGAGAAAGTGATATTACTATACCTATTATTATACCACTTTCATATTATTTTTTCATCTTCTCTAATACCATTTATTTACTTGCAAAATACTCACTTAAGTATTTTATCACTCCCCACCTTACATAGAGAGATTCTGGATTACATTGTATCCACTACATAGAAGGATTTATTTTGATGTGAATTTTTTACTTATTTTTAACAATGTATGTATATGGAATTATTTGTTGACTCTGTTTTGGATAATAATAATTAATCATTCATCAAAATGATATTAAATACCATATCTATACCAAATTAATACAAAAATGGCTATACTACTACATTATAGCAATAATACTATAAAATATATTATAATGTTGCAAAACAAACAACTCTAACTCTGGGAAAAAAACAATGCAATTTTAAGAATTAAATTTCTGAGCCAGTGTAAAGTGCAAAGGATTTCCCCTTCTTGAGGTCACGTAGCAAATAAAACATCGCCAGTACGCTATCCACAGCTCCTACACTATCTCCTGCTATCATTTAAACCGGCCATTTATATGGATGAAAGTTTAAAACTGTATGAAAACGTTACTGAGCGTGATCTAATTGGTGTTATTAGTTTTGCATAAAAATTCTATGTAGTGTAGGTACAGTAGCCAAGAAAGAATAATAGTCGACCTGACAAAAGAGACCGACTATCATTTTTGGGCTACTTAGAGCTTTATCTCTTTCGCACATAGCTTGTGGAATGGTCATGCAACGTGTGAAAAAGATAATGGTAGGTATATTTCGCGTCACGAATCTTTAGCGCTGAACGAAATCAGCGCAGAAGCAAAATAAGGTATCGAGGGGACGGCACGGCGCGCGGGGTGCGTGATCGTCGGGTGCGCGTGCGTTGATTGGTTGTCCATGTCGTGTTGTCTTTCTGGCACCAATACGTCAATTACGAGCGCGATTCTACCGATGTGCAGCTTATCTCGTCCAGCGCTTTACATTCGTGACGCGAACTAAACCTAGGTACATTTATATCCAGGCTTCGTTCTAGTTTTATTTAGGAACAGACAAATACCATAAAATACATATATAATATGTCTACGATAAATATTTACGATAAAATACTATAAGGATGTTAAACACAAAACTGCATGAAACCTGTAATCTTAAACTGAAATACACACGTAAAAAGTAATAAAGGCGCATTCACACTATCGTCACGTACACACAACATGGCGACGACACATACCTTACTCGCTGAATGAGTGAGAAAACAAGAAATAACTGTGAACATTTTGAAAGCAATACTTTTACTACATAAAATAAAAATTTCGATTAGTTTTGCAGCAGTAGTAATGTTCACGTAATATCGAAGTATTTTTTTTTAAATAATTAAAAAAAAATAAACTTTTTTGTGGTTGACTTTTTAATCTGACTGAAAAAAAATATATGCTCAAAAAAAAAGGAAAAACGATATTATAAATTCTAAATTCAAATTTTACTTTTAACGAAGCATGTGCGAAGTAAACAAGTAAAAAAGCAAATAAAGGCGCGTTCACACTATCGTCACGTCGTGCACTTGAAGTATTTCAGCGTGTACCGCAGTATGTATGGAATCTATTCCCAGATCGTGTAAAGATATGGATGGGAGAGCTTGCGACGTTTAGACACGCCATGTTGAAATTTATTTTTACTTAAATTGTGTCTGAAGCGTCAACATCACCATACAAATGATTTTGTCGCGAAGTTAAGTACCTCGGGAGGTAAAAAGAAATGTTTTGGTACAATTAGGAAGAAGGAAGTTAGTAAGATAAGGGAAAGGAATAGCGGGAACAAAAAAGTGGTCTTTCTTTGTAAACCGATTTGGTAAATATTTGTAAGCCATAAAAAAAACCCGTTGAACAGGTTAAAAGCCTTGGTATATAATTCATAACTAGAGATAATGAGACTGTTTCCTACTCATAATAATTTTTTTTTCTTGGACTAAAGTTTAAACAAAACAATGATAAATTATTAAGTTAAAACGTATAAAACAATCGTACAAACATAGTTTGTCAGCAAAATAAATAAAATCACACGTATAAAAAAAAAGTTATTATGTCTATTCACTCTTATGTCTATGGCGAGCGGCGATGCACCAGCGGGGTTGAGTGTGTACGTGCGAGAAATAGCGATTACGATTATTTATCCGATTCCGATTATCCGATGTTTCTAGTCGATGCTCGCATCGATATGCAAATAATCGACTTTTATGACTTGTTGCGCATCGCTTTGATACAATGTGAATCTTTTATCCTTTATGGAGATGTAAGCGATTGTTGCTTTATGTTGCTGTTTTAGAAAGATTTAAAGTAAAATTTGCTTTGTATATGATGTTGTGTACACGTGTTTTATTATTAGATACACTTAAATAAATTAAGTGTTTTTATAACTCTTACCTTCTTCAAAAAATAAAACTCACAATGTATTCTCTATTTCTACACCTATAAATTAATCGTAATGTTATTTTTAAATCGATAACCATTTATTCATACTTCCATTCACAATCATCACAATAAATCACTATTTCCGAAAATAGAGTCATAAACACACCGACAAGCACAATAAAATACTTTCCTTTGATTACTTATACCCAATTTATACGGGGTTATTTCAACCCCGAAAGGGACTTATATTAACCGCGACCTACAATAAACTTTATAACCTAGTCAAACAGAACAAAATAAAATTATAAATCAAACTAACAATGGAGGGAAATAAATTTCCAATGCAAACAAAAAAATCCGGTTCGAACCGGTTCGAGCCCTGTATTGAGATATCAAATAAAAAATCAGCGGTTGAAAGCGGCTAACAAGGCTCCTTCGACAATGCTTCTTGATTTAACTCAAGCAGTGCTGTTATTTATACGTCCCTTTGAACCGATCCAGTTTAAAACGACGTAACTCAAAAACTCCACGAGTTAAAATGCACCTTTACTTACCGACATAGAGTTGAGATTCGCTAGACGCGTCGTAGTTGAATAAGTCAAATGGTGTGACGTATCGAAATTTAGCATTTTATTAAGAATCGTATGTGGCTTGATTGAAAATGTGCTTAAGTCTGGTCAGGAGATCGTTTTGCGGTTTCCAGTACGATTCACGTGAAATTATTTGGCGGAGTAATTAATAAATGCTGTATCGGCATTTGTAAACAAACTACGAACGAAGTGAAACTCTTCCGTGCTTTTAGTTCTATACGTGGAGTTGGAAATTGCTGACGTAATTTAAATATTATAAGATCTCACATATATGTATGTGTTTAACCGAAAATAGTGAGCCTCAATGAAATTTCAATCAATTTTTTTTTCATAACGATATATGTTTTTTTTCTATTGGTGAGCAAGTAAAATTAAGTTTCCCGTGAACTGTCCAACAATCACCGAATGCGTTGTCGACTTTCAACATAGGAAAAGGATTAGGAAATGATAGTATTTGTGACAAATGGGAATAAGGGATTGGAAAATATGCTAAACGGCATAGTAGAACCTCCAAAAAGACCTTCAAGAGAAATTTATTTATTATATGTAAAGCCACTTTGACAAAGAGCCAATTATATTTTTCTTAATTCATTTTAAACATAATTATTCAAAGTATCGGAACCTTTATCTCTAGAATGACAAATAAGACAGAAACATTTGCACCATTTGTCTTCGAAGAAATCCTTTCATGGAGTCAGTTAAACACGGAGCGAAGAAAAGCGCAGTTTTCATTGATTGTAAATCACTCTCTTTAATTGCGTAGTTGCGAGGCGCGAAACTTTTGTAATCTAAGGTCGCTACCGGTGCAGGAGAAAAGCGATTTTAATATCCTACTATCCTACTGAATGCGAAAGTTTGTTTGAATGTATGTTTGTTACTCTTTCACTAAAAAACGGCTGGACCGATTTAGTTGACATTAAGTGTGTAGACAGGTGATACCCTGGATTACCATTTAAGATACTTTGCATCCGGATATTATTCCGGGAAAGGGAACAACGCGGATAAAAGTGGTCAGCTCAAAACTAGACTAGCCCCGGCGTCGCACGCATATATAACGCATGTATTATACATATAAACCCTCTTGAACCATTCTATGTATTAAAAAGAACCCCATGAAGATCGGAAGAAGGCGAAGTTGTTTTATTCTATGTAGTAATTACCTACAGTACAATAATTTCACCTCAGGAAGATACATATTTATATGTCCTAATTACGAAGATTATTTAAACTTCGGCATTAAAACACAAATTACAAGTCTTAAGATGTTTGGTTTAATCAACATCAAATGTCTTATAACCTTTTGTTGTTTACTGTACCTCCTATTTAATATACATATATAAAAGACACACAGATATTTTTGAGGCTTCAGATAAACATAACATAACAAGGTAATATATGTTTTATATTGATAACATCGGCTTAGCACGGAACAGCGGGACGCACCCTAATAATATAAAAAGCCCCAACAAACATGTCACCTGACAAAAGTGCCCTATAAACATTGCCCCAAAACTAGGACAATAATATCAAGTATTAAGAAGTTTAATTTTGATATACGTATATATATATATAATAATAATAATAAAGCCTTTTATTCGGACAGACAAAATATACAATATTTGTTATATCGAATTTCTTTATCTGCTTTAATACGTCCGTTTGCCAATTGGCAAAGGCCTCCTCCAACTTTTTTTTTATACTCCTTTCACTTTCTGTGTTGTTAGAGGGTTGTGGTCATTTTCCCCCACGAGGACCAGTCGGCTTGGGGGAGTATGTGATGTTTCTTTGGTTTAGTTTTCATAGTGTTAGTTGAATAGTTCGTAGCCGTAGTAGTATTTTTAAAATTTTTAGTTTTTATTTTTAATTTTTTAATTTCTTATTTATTTTTTTATTTTTTATGAGTGGACTGACATTCAGTCAAAGAGTTTGATCTTATTCTAGACAAATCGAAGGTATTAGTCCTGTTGGTTTTAATGGAACTTATTGTCTGTTGCTTCTTAGGTTTAGTATTCGATGATATTGGAGAAGTAGATATTTCCCTTTTTCTTTTATCAGAGTTCGGTCCTTTAACTACTAGTTTATCATAATTGAGAAAAGCAATATTTCCCTTTTTCTTCTCCTCTAGCAGCTGTGGTATCAAAGCCTTTCTCTTTTCTATGACTTCTCTAGAATAGTCTTCCGATATATAAATTTTCTTTAAACTTTTTTTATGCTTTATAACATGGTCTTTTTTCCACCCATTTGTAAATGATAGTAACACAGGTCTATGCTTGTTTCCGATTTTATTTTTTCCAATACGGTAAAGTCTGTTTAGTTCATTTTCTTCTACAGATAAATCCAAGTCTCTTTTAAAGATCTCTTTTACTGTTTGAAATAGCTCTAATGTAGTTTCTTCTCGCTCTTCTAGCCCGTAAATAACGATATTGTTGCCTTTCTTCTCTTTTTTTAAATATTCAATCTCATTCTCTAGTAGGGAAATTTTTTGTTTCAGTATTTTATTTTCTTCCATCATAGGAGTTAATTTTTCCTCCATTCGTTCCATTATATTTTGTGTTAGAGATACTTTCAGATCATTTGTCTGTTTCTCCATTTCTATTTTCATTTTATCAAATAATAATTGAAATTGTTTATCCATATTATAGTCGAATTAAGTTTTGACTTTTTTAATTGTAAATATTAAGTTATTGGTGATGACAACACTCGAGTTAGTTGACACTTGACAACCAATTGTCAGTTGATGTTTTGATTATTTCCCGGCTGTCAAGTTGACTTCGGCTAAAACAATGTTTGATTCTAACCTCAATTATGGATGTATATTTGAACTTCACTTTTTACCCGACTACGGCAAAGCCAAAGGAGGGTTATGATTTTGACAGGCTATGTATGTATGTATGTATGTATGTATGTATGTATGTTCATCTGTTCCCTCATAACTTCTAAACCACTAATCAGAATTCGACAAATGACATATCATTAGAAGCGTCTTAATTGTCCGCTGGTTATAGGCTA
>DWAJ01001012.1:0-25671 GCA_018238005.1 Eurema mandarina
GCTGTTTAATCTTATAACTGTTTTTATGGTAGAGAAACTGAATTGTCATTCTTTTAGAAGTTACGTTTTTGATGACATACAATTAACGAAGCCAACGCAATTTTTAAAATCTGACTGACATTGTATTCAAATACTAAAATTATCAATCGGTTGTTTCGTAAAAAATAATATTTACTTCAGTAAAAATTGCTATTAGGAGAAACACTTAACACCAGCTTTCTAAAATACGACACCACTAATGAGTTAAATCTAACACTTAGCTGAGAGAAACTGATATGAACGGGTGAATGGAGTTTTATATACATGCAAAGAGTTTACACGTCGTTGGTGAGTTCACACGACAATACAGTGAGATTCACTTAATAGTGATATTATGGGAATATTAGCGAGACGCTGTGATGTGACGAGAGGTTAATATCAAGATGAGAGGCCATTCCATAATTTTCAATGATAATATTATAATATTATCATTGAAAATTATGGAATGGAAATATAGAAGAATGGAAAATCCAGTTCATAGATATGATCTAGATCTACAAATCAACCTAGTGTTCCACACAGCAGCGACAGCACATATACATACAAGTCAAAACGATAGAATAGAGATAAATGATAAAACCAACAAGATAAAAAGAGATAGCTTGTTCTGTCAGTTGCGTGTGAATGCACCGGCAACCAATGGCCTAAAGGACGTATTACGTCCTAATTAGAATGTTTAAAATTCAAAATTTTGCGTTTATAACATATCTATTTTATATCATTGTTAATTCGTTAATCCTAATTTTTTATTCTAAAAAATCTCATTTTTAGAATAAAAAATTAGTTCCAGCCAGCTCTGTGTGATCAATATTATTTACAAAGAACACATAGGTATACAGATAATTGTATCTGCATATCTAATGTTACTTTTTAAATTTGACATCTTAACCTACCCGTTCTGTATTAATTTCTGTGAGGTACCAATCATAGAACAGAAATCACTGATTTATTTAATTACCGACTTTTGCGACGCAATTTCGTTCCTTCTTACTTTCATACGTAATAATGTAGTATAAAAAAAAATATTTATATAAATATGGCAGCAAATTCCGCGTTTCTCAGTACTCAGTACCTCCCTTAGCGGGTAGTCGCACATTTCATAGTCGGTCTGCATTTAATAGCTCGCCTCCCGATAATTTTATTATACCTGTTTTTTTGCTCCAACGCGCTGTTGATGACGTACTATTGAAATACTGGACCCTACCGCGACTTTGCTTGGACTTTGTTTAGTGGCTTTTGTATTTTATGCCTAAATTTAGTGTACAAATATGTCCTAAACAATAAATAATAGTTTTTCTCATATAAAAAGTCCAAAAGTTTCCATGCGCCTTTTAAGTTTGGGAATTTTTTTGGGAATTTTAATTAACTTTTTGATGCTGTCTACACAACTTTAATTCTACTACTAATAATATTACACAGTATGAATATATATCTATAATATAGTATGATCAATAATGTATATTTGATAATAAAAATCGGTTTTATCTCATATAAAAATGAAAAATAAAAAGACCAGGTCAAAAAAAGTTCACAGCAAAGGAACAGTTCTTCATAACCATAAAACATCGATCACCAAGAATTACAAATGTTAATGGTGCGTGCAGATTTTGTATCGGAATCAATAATCATTTACACCTTTTATGGGGTTCGGAATAATTGGTTTATTTAATGGCAACACTTGGTAAATTGTACGAATTTTATTTATTAATTAAAAAAGTTATAAAGACTTCTTAACATGAATTTGAAGTTCCAAGTTTAGTGCTTTTTTATCTATACAAAAACTATTTTTTTCTTCTCCCTACCACAGGTTTTATTTTTAAAGATCATACTTATGTAAGCTAAAATGTTGATAATGTAAATTTTAACACAACTTTATTTATAATAAAATCTTAAAAAGTTATTTATTGGTAACAAAGACCTTTAATTTAAACACCTTTTATATTTTAATATAATAAACACAAAATAAATATCAAATGATCTCAAAATTCTATAAGTTTTCGGTCTTTTCACCTCTCAAGTTTACCTCGAAACATTAGTCGTTATAGATAGTCATAGATTCTCATCCTTCTAAGGTACCACGTGTTTTTTATATTACTCTTGATATTTTAAATATTGTCTAATTGTACAATTTATCATTCTAGCCCTTACAATACATCCCGCCCAGTTATAATGAAGCTAATTCCAAGAGTCACCGCTTAAACAATCAATCACAATTAATGCTTGGGAACTAACTAGCTTTCATCAGACGACTGTATTTGGCCGAATTATTTTATTAACTCCATAGGGTTACACAGGAAGCTATTATAGGCAATAGACGTAGTTTCGTTGGGGTTATGTTTGTATGTCAATTTCGCGTTTATCGTGCGTGAAACTTATTCGATTTTTATGTTTTTTATAGACTAACTAGCTGTTGCCAGCGACTCCGTCCGCGTGGGCTTTCAAATAAACTTTGACGACGCTTCCCGTCTTTTAACCCTTTTTTTCAGTTAAAAAGTAGCCTATGTCCTTCCCTAGGCTCTAGAAGTCTAGACTATCTTTGTACCGAATTTCGTTCTAATCGTTTCAGTAGTTTTAGCGTGATGGAAAGACAGACAGACAGACAGAGTTACTTTCGCATTTATAATATTAGTATGGATGATGCAACGTGATTTTTGATGTGTTTAGGAAGAGTAGTTAACGTTATGAGCTATATTGCTATTAAGCCTTAAATATAATAAAAAAGTAAAAAAATGGATGTAGATAAAATTGCAACCTTTATCCCCACCGTTCAAATTTTCGGAATGAAATCTTTTAAATCCTGTATTTTGCTGAATAAAATACTGAATCGATAATTCCAAGTATCGATTAAAATTAACCTTTTATAATTGAAAAGTTTTTTATTGAAAAAAAACATCACTTGCAACAAATAAAATAAGTCTTTAAATTTAATGTCATCTATTTTTATTCATAACATTTTTATTGAACCAATAACTCAATCGAAGGGTTTAAAATATTTAATTAAATACCAAATAGTAGGTATGGGTTAAACAATAAATACGGTTGAATGGTTAGCCGTACAATGGTAGGGTTCAAATCGATTAGCACCGTGATAACGGTGGTCGTACCACCACACTTTGAGATAAATGGAGATATTTTTATAGCGCGTTGGTAAATTATTGTATAAGAAGAATAAAATTCTTCTTTGAAACACCCAACTCTAAACACAACCGTAACACTCGAATCGTTATTAAAACACTAAAGCTAGAGTACCTTACATTTTTATTCTAATATTTTTTGAATCACGATCTTTTTTACATTAAAATAGTAAATCATTGTAAAGAAAATTAGTATTCAAATTATTAAATAATTCGCGCGTTTAATTGTGATTGTGAATAAGAGACAACCAACCACTATCAAAATTAATGTATTGTCTAACATCACAAATATATTTGTCTACCAAATCAACTTCAATATGGAGTCCCCAGTAACCCCACGTCGGATCACTTGTACCCATTAGGCACTAAATCGCTTCTGCACGCCAATGATCCATGGATCACGTAATTTTTGATAAAAATATAATTATAATGGACACGCTCGATGCGTTCGTGTTTAAATTAAAAGGAAAATATTTTTTTCTCTTAATACATGTGTAATACTATGTAAGCATATTATGTATACTATTATATATAGCAAAAGTATATTTTTGGTCTATGTACGTTAAAATCTGTAAAAGTACGCAACACAAAAAATACCACATGAAAATCCATGTGGTTTGATCAGTTAGAGGAAGGTTTTTATATATAATACATGCATAAATGCAGGAAAAACCGCGGCCCGCGGTACTAGATTATGAAAGTCAAAACATTAACAACCATTATAATATGCAACGAACCCAGTTATCAAAAAACGATACATCACATTTGACAACACGACAGTTTAATACAGAGGTCGTAGTAAATAAAAATCACGTCCAAATCGCAGAATAAATCATTCATAGTCAACACTTTGACTCAAAAACCCGCCGTTGAATCGAACAATAAAATTTGCCATAACAATACTGTGTTATGGGGGACAAGTTATAGGCGTTTTAGATTTTATTTAATACGTTTATTGTAAGTCTAATATCAATTTACAAGGGTTAGTTTTCATTCCCGTGTTATTCATTAGTTTTTACGTGATAGAAAAACAGACTTAGATACTTCTTTAGGAAAGATTGAGATTAAACTAAATTAACTTACACTATGATAATCACAATATAGAAACTTTTCGATATAAATATTGTTAGTATTGATGATATAGTTACTTTTAGCAGGCAATATTATTAAAACTACGGCTAGGAATTCTATAAAATTTACTACATAATGAATATACTACTAGTCTTATAGAAAAACTTTATTTACAGATTGTCTAAACATTTGCAATATTTGTAATAAGATCTAAACATTTCTCTTTCTATTCTCGTCTTTCTTAAACGTTTTAGATTAACTTAGCTAATTTTAAATGCTATAATAAATATCTCCTTTTCTTTAAGTCCTATATACATAATATATTTTTGTACCAAAGCAAAAAATCTTATAGTACTTAATAATAAAGTTTTGCAAAGGATATTTTAACTTAAGACACTATATCGTTGGAATTCCGCTCGTAGCTTATTACTTGATTCTAACCAACAATCGCCATAACGAACCGATGGCTGTGCTAAAAATAATAACAATATAGCACAATAACACTCCTGCCCCATTGTTTTATAATTTACATTCAATCGCTCCAAGTAACACTTGTCTCAAACATTTGAGAGGCTTCTATACGTTTGTATTCGTTATACTGTTAAGCTTTTGCAAATATTTATTTTCTGCCAACTGTTATTACCTTATTTTGAATAAAAAAGTATATTTGTATATTAAAGATAGGTCAATTTCGGTGTTGCTCAGTTACCAATTAGTAATATTTGTCACCATCACATACATTATCATTTTAATTAAAATGGGTCCTATTTGTATCTCATTTCTCAAATAGTGCAGCATTTCGTTTTGGTCAATTTGGTCCACAAAAGAATGTAATGATTTTTTGGATTAAACATTAATCATTCAAACAATTTAATTTGAAACTCTCTTCCATCTAATTATATCTAGTATATAGATTTAAAGTGTCTTACTGACTTTATACTTAAAAACATCTCTCACTTAGATATATAAGTATATTTATAAATATATGTGAGCTTGGGCTCAATCAAGTGCAAAAAACGGTTTTTATCCTTATGGACTTTTATTTTCTTCACAATCAACAAATAACCTCTTTCTATTCTATTCTTGGTGAAATGGCAGAACCTCTTTCTAATCTTAAACAACGGTGGTAAGTGTCAGCTGTCAAAAACATCACTCTAATAAATTAGTTGCCATACATCGAAAAAAAGTGAAAAATAAAATAATCCCACATATATACCTACTTTACAAAAAGCCATTTTAAGTCGCTCGTCAGACACACAGAACAGCATGTTTCTAATAAACCGCGCACATACATACAATACCCTTTAAAATATGATCCTTCCTTTGCAATCGATGAACAGGAAAAAATATTTAATAACAAGAGTTCCCACACTCCAGGTACAATACTTTTTATCGGCAAGAATTTAATTGAGTGTAAATATTCGATCAAGTAATGCCTCATTTCATTGATATAGGTTAAGAATCGAAGCGATCATCAATCTTATTGAAATGTCTGTATGAATTGAAGCCAATGTAAATCGTAGTTGGAATATGAATTAGCGTCGAGAACGTTATTATTTCATTTGAAGATTTAATTCTATTTGTTAATTTTCCAATGTAAATTTATTTGTTATAGGTAATTTTTTTATATTTAATGAGTTGGAATATTAATTAATTGTATGGAGATTGTGATTTTTAGACGATACGTTTTGTTCAGTTCAAAAACATTATCTAACGCGTCATATGACGTCATTAGCCAGTACGAACCCATGTTATTAAATTCGAAGTGACATTTTATAAAAACATATCTAACAAATCAATAATACATCAATACATTGTCTAAATGTCTATTGTACTTGTTTATATTTTTTATAACACATAATGCCTTGTTGAATCATTATAGTACATGGTTGTATTAGATCAGTGGTGCTACTCCTTTTTATATCGATCAAAATACACAATAGAGAAAGACAGAAGTAGTAAATAGTAGTATAATATCTATGGTTACTTCTTGAGGGAACTGTATTTTATATTTTAGATACAAATGTGTACAATCACATCAAAAATCTTTTGAAAATGACTTATTTTCTTGATTAGTTAATTTGGCGAAACGGACGACATCGGCCGTAATAATCATTTTTATTAAGTAAAATGAATAAACACGGTTAGTGAAAACCCCAATATTTAGAGTATTTTTGAGAAACAGGAGGTTTCTCAACTTCAGTTTTAAATTAAAAGGTTATTTGAAATACTTAACCAAAAATTTTAATATTGCAAAGATTTGAGAGCCCTAGGTTGAACACATCTGCGTTAGGCTTTATCTAGCCCTTATCAAACACGCTCTAGTGGCTGCATTTGCTAATCGGAGCCCTATCATATATGTGGGTAGGGTAGGCAGAGATTAGAAGCAATTTGCCACGTTGCCCGAAATAAGGGGACGTAATCTGTTTCAGATAATGATGGGGAGTTAAAAAGTATACGTATTTCTTGAGATATGTATGTATTAGCTGGGTGATTTAATTTGATCTTGTTTTATTTTTTCTATGTGTAATTTTGTCAGGAGTGTTTTTTTCTCCTTCTAGCATTGAAGAGTCTGGCGTTTTTAGTCAACAATATCGTTATATAGAATCTTGTCCTCATATCTTACCTTAAAGATTGAAAATTTATTTCGTAGGATTTTTGTGAATCAGTAACAAGCATACATCCTCATTATCACGATACATACATATACATCTTCACTAGCGTAGATGATAACAATTTTGTACCAAATGATTTTAGTAAATACATTGAGATCTCCTTACAGGATTATTTTTCTTTATATTTTGATGATTGCGATGCTGAGAAGCCAGCTTGGTTCCATTACCTACGGGTTGGCTGGAGATTGGTGCATAATACATGTGACCTTGTCCTCCGATCTCTGTACACACTGCTCTTTTATTTCTAGAGTGATTTTATATAAGGAAACCTTAGACATCTTGTAGCAATGAGTTTTTACTAAAGTAGTGTGAATCACCCTACTTTAGTAAAAATTATAATTAAATATAATTATAATTCGATATGTTGATCACACTGAGTAATCAACATTTCGAATTATAATTATTTGTATTAAAAGGCTTGACTTATAGGAAAAGGTTAGAGGCGAGTTATATACTACGTATTCTTTTAGGCAAAATCTGACATTTACACAGATTAGAACAAAACATCTACAACTATCTTATAAGCTACAGTCATAAGTCTATATTCACTTTGTCCTTGAAAATGACAAGGTGTCCCTTAAGATCCCTTGAAGGATGAGAGAAAAGAAAAAAAGAATTTTCATTCTAACTTAATGTTTGTACTTTCTGTATTCTGAGGTTTATACCAAGTAGATTATTATCATGTAAGTTTCGAACAGAAGTAGAATATTCTAGAAAATCTAACCCGCAGTGCGTAAAGCATGAGTGTTCTAAGCTTAGAATGTTCGAGAAGGAACTTCGTTGACATTAGTACGCAGGAATCTCGAATAGCGATTTATATGGAAATCCGTAACCGATACAGCGTAGTACTAGTTTCTTGCTGAATTTTGTAGGAATACTTTATATTATTTGAAATTAACACTCAAATGCTACACGACTTAAGATCAGTCCAAGTTACCTTTTTGTATGTCTAGTCTTTTATTAGGTACTCATATTTATATATATAAAACAAACACCAATAAAATATGCATACCTCCTTTAATTTAAATACAAACACAAACGCACACACAGTTATTTATCAACATAGATATATATACTAGCTGTTGCTCGCGACTTTGTCGTCGTTTTCTGTTTCCATTATTTCTTCGCTCTTATTAGTCGCAGCGTGATGTTATGTAGCCTATAGCCTTCCTCGATAATAGTATAAAAAAGAAATTTTCAATTCGAACCAGTACTTCCTGGGATTAGCGCGTTCAAAGAAACAAACAAACTCTTCAGCTTCATATATTAATACATATAATACGAAAAATTTAAAACAAACTATATTTCAAAGAGTTTTAAACTATTACTCATTCCTATATTTCAGTCTGTCTTATCCTCGTATATTGTAGTGCATTTCGCTGCTACATTCGTCCGTATTGTTTTAAGGAACAATGCAAACTATGGCAGAAGCACGGTGTTTCCAGAACTTTCGCATTTCCCTTTAAAAACGTGCAAACTTTTGTGCATCGCACTTTTTGTATCGGTACTGTAACGTCTCCAGGAATGTTCTCGAAGTATTTATTTGAGTCTTGGTATTAATAGGCTAGTTTATGTTTGATATTAAGCGCTTTTCGCATCAATTAACTTTATTCAAACAAAGTGTAATCATTATTGGCAAAAATTGCATAAAGATTTATGATATCACCAGCTGATGCTCGCGACTTCGTCCCCGTCAGATCTATTTCTATTATTATGTTATAGACTATAGTGAGTCAATCTTAGAAGGTAGACATATACTGTCGCGAACTTTTTTCAGATCATTTAAAAAGGAATAATTCTTTCATTCATATTATTTTTGTATCTTGAACCGTTTTCGCAGCGCACGCAAAGGAAGCCCTCAAAGATAAATAATTTTCCCCGTTTTTTCCATATTTTCCATTATATCTTCGCTCCTATTAGTCGCAGCGTGATGTTATGTAGCCTAAAGCCTTCCTCGATAAATAGTCCATTCAATAAAAAATAATTTTTCAATTTGAACCAGTAGATCCTGAGATTAGCGCGTTCAAACAAACAAACAAACTCTTCAGCTTTATATATTAGTATAGATATATATATATAGATAAGATAGATCATAAGAGTCTCAAGTTAAGACGTGACCCACTACTACCCTTTAAAAAAAAGTATGTCCGTGGTTTTTCGTTACCTATGGTCCTTAAAAATGAACGACTGTTAGTCGTGAGGACCTAAGAAACCATAACCTGTGCTGATTACAACAATAGGTATAAAAAAGGGCGCCGA
The DNA here is from genome assembly GCA_018238005.1 of Eurema mandarina. Lineage (NCBI taxonomy): Eukaryota > Metazoa > Arthropoda > Insecta > Lepidoptera > Pieridae > Eurema > Eurema mandarina. The sequence goes on from DWAJ01001012.1 coordinate 9,179, forward strand.
TACCACATAATAAAAAATAATTTAGGAAACATTGTCAATACTCGATGCACATACAGATTAAGAGAAAAATTAAACGTCTAGACAATGCAACGTGTTTCGATTGCATTTACATACGTAACGTTGAATCGGTCACGACTCCGACTATCTACATCTGTTTGTATGAAAATTATAATATTTTTTATTTGAATATTGCGTTGTCTTTCGTTAACAAGCGTTTTACGTGGCTCTGATATGAATCAGATAATTGTTTCGATTGAATATACCTTACTAGCTGTTGCCCGCAACTCCGACTTCTTATAGAGTTGTCATTATTTTTAAGATGTATTCTGCTATTCGGGTTGGGAACAAATCTAACGAACAAAAACCATGAAAATTGGTCTAGTCGATCTCGATTTATAAGTGTTGTAACAAACCCGTCTTTTTTTATATATATAGATTATTGCCGTTGCAAAGGACTACTATACAATACAACATTCATCTGTCTCTTATATAGGAAACTTCTCTGAACTAAATCTATTTTGGCTAATTATTTAAATAAAATTTTAGTAAGAATTATATATTAAAAAAAATCAGTAACACCACTCATAACTTCAGAACGACTGCTCGAATTACATTTTAAGATAATGTTAAAACGGGATTGAGGCCTTATAACGCAGGTTCAAGTTCCAAAGAAATAGAATCACAGCTAGTTTTGCATACAAAAATCCTATTAAAAACGCAATGTAACTGCACCTTACTGAAACGCAAACCACATACTTTAAGTATGTATTAAATCCATAAATCCACAATAAAAAAAAGTTAATATGACATATATGATTTGATTAAGTTAGAATCAACGTAAATTTGATTTACATTTCCATATTATATAGATATTATATTTCGGACATAACCCTCCTATACTAACACGCGTAAACGTTTTTATTTTACAAACAGATATAATGAGCGAATAACGATACTTATTACACGGAACAAAAACAACGCTCTTCTTCGCTTGTTAACTGATGCTAATAGGATATTATTGATATTATTCTTTACTGCCCACACTCTTTCATCTTTTACACGGGTTGTTGTTGTTTTTATACCTGGATAGAAACTAAAGTCAAAGTCAAAGTCAAAAGTATCTTTATTCAACTAGGCTACAAATAGTAACACTTTTGAATCGTCATGGTATTACAAAACATTTACCACCGGTTCGGAGGGCAGTTTCTACAGAATAACCGGCAAGAAATTCCGATAGTTGCTCTTTTAAAATAAGAACACACAACACATACAATACAAAAACTATTCTATATTATTATCTAGTCTAGTTAGTAGTTATGTCTTTCACAAATGGTGTCCCATTGACTAAAACCACCAGTGTTCTTATCGTTACTTTTCGGGGGCCGGACTCGAGAGGACGCTCGAAGCAATCGCCCACGAATCTGTTCTGTAGTCTGCCATCTCAAAGAAAAAATTACTTCTAACATTTGAAGTTTACATAGGTTATATCCCAAGACACCTAAACTTTCACTAAATAACCAATAAACCAATTACAGCACAGGATTTAGCCCATTAGTCCATTGAAGGAAATTAACAATTGCTTGAAATAAGTCGTCAAGTTAATTCTGTCAGTCATCGTTGGCCGAGTTGATTGACCTGCTTAAAAAGTCTGTTTAATGATTGTATGACAATTACGGTGTTGGGTTACTTGGGGTTTGAGTATGAAGAATATGACCTAATAGGAAAATAGATTCTAAATGTCGGAAGGATAGAAAGAGAACAATATATGTTTCCGATAGTGTCATCGCTCATCCATTTTGTATGTGTACGGTAAATCAATTGATAATTATAATTATATTTGTATAGTATAATTAAATTTGTACAAATATAATTAGTTTGGAACTGGCGGAATTTATTACTGAAGAAGACCAAAAATTTAACAATTTTTTTAATTCAATTATCGTAATTTGTTTTAACCATAAAATCAATATTTTGAAAACTGTATCTGAAATTATGCAAATGAAAAATATTTAAATACAGCTTCAAAAAGTACAAAGAATTTAAAAACAAATTGGCAAAAAGTAAAAATTCCCAACATAATATGATGAAATCTTAGATCTTTAAAACTACGCAATCGATTTTCATGCGACTTTTTTAATAGATAGAGGTATTCAAGAGGAAGTTTTATATGAACAAGACATGCATAATATATGCGAACGAAGCCGCGTCCGGTCCCCTTATTATTAGGTATATAAACAATAAACTTAGAGATCACATAGCATATCATCTTATTACCCTGAATAGCTGTTTACTCCGGCAGTTACGGCGTAGTGTTGCCATTACAGCCAGTTATCCCACTAATAGCCCGACGAATAGGCTTTACGCTAGATAATTTGCTACCTGATATACTAGTTTATATAAAGTGGGTCTTAGTAAATTTTCAAATATGAGTGATCTAATATAATTTTTTTCCCATATTTTTAAGGAGAGTATACATTTTTCTATTTAATACTGTAGTGTGCTTTTAATGGTAGGATTTCCGTACCTATAATATTATAATGTTAAAAAGCAAACAAACATATATTATGTACATTTAGATTTATGTCAAGACTTGTTTTGTTCAATATATATTGACATCGCATTCTTTAAAATTGCATAAGTACTAAGTAGTTTTGACGCTACGATAAAACATACAAACTATTTAAATTTAAAATAATTGTTTTTTACCTTTCTTTTTTGCTTTGCCGTAAAAAGTGTTATTGGATCAATATAATTGTTAAGTCTTTTACATTTCACACTCGACTTATAAATATTTACATCAATCAATCGTTGCAAGATGCAAGTCATTATGCTGGCAATTAAACTTGGAATGATGTTACATCATGTACTTTAAGGATGTGAAAGTTATATTCAATTTCAACCAACTTCAAAAATACAGTAGGTGTTTCTTAGCAGCGAAGTTTTAGATTATTAATTGGATTTTTGTATTTCTTTTTTTATTTAAAACAAGATGCTCATCATAGGGCCTTTTTTATTTTGAGCAAGTCCTGATAATGTTGTTTATGCAAAAATAATGTGAAATAAAAAAATATGCATCTTAATTTCACCGTTAGCTGTGATTGACACTTCAAGATGGATTCTTGTACGAATCGCATTTTGAACCGCTATAATTGTATATACATATAATCGATTTAAAAATCTGAGTGAGAAATATTATTGTGTGAATTGAGCTTGTCATCATTCTTTTACCACTTTGAAAGGTCTAGAAAATCTATATTCATATATATGAAAATTACGGGTTGGCTTTTTTGTTTGTCAACGCTAATTAGTAGTTAGTACCTACTAGAGTACTTTTATTTAATAAATTTATTTTTACATAATATGATATATTAACTGCTACAGACTTTTAATCATTGAATATTTAAAATTCTATATTAAATGATACAACTAAAAATAAAACGTCTTTAATTCTAAAATCTAAAACTAACACCTAAAAGTCAACATATTTTTTATATCAATACTACAATCTCGACTCAAGTTTTATTGAAGTGTCTAAGCTATCGTAACCAAATATTGGTCTGATGCAAGCGAACTATTTGATCTGTTCTCAATTTGGTGATAATTTAAGAAAAGAGGCACCGTAAAAATGTCTTGTATCTTTTACACTTTCAAATAAACGTTCAGTTGACACGCGGTGAGATTTTTTATATAAAGTTTTTCACAAAGAAACACTTTTCGAAAAGTACCTATGACGCATCTTGAGTGTATTGCCAATCTAACATGATAGCTTATATATATGCACATAACTTAAAAAAGCGATATTTCTGTAATTATTTAAAGAAATATACCCATGTAGTTATTAAATACATATATCACGGTTCATCAAATTTTCAAAACACAAGTTACGTAATTTTCATTTTTCTGTTGCGTTACTCTCGTAGCGGCCAGTCGCGCCATTTTTTTTCGACTGATTAAATATCCTCCCTTTGGTTCAAAGAAAGATTGACATTACCCTTCCTCCACAATACTATCAGTAAACTTACATTCAAAAAGCATACCCGTAGACTTACGTATGCATACGTAACAGTTGTAGGCTTAATAAACTCCTACATCGTCAATAAAAGACTAAATACTGTTTGTCTTTATGAAAGGTGTCGGATATTTCAGACAATGCTAGGCGCTAAGGGGCCTCACTAATCTGACACTGGCTACTGGCCTTATTAACGGACCTCTGTCACTCTAGTCACTTTCAATTAGAACCTTTTGGATTAGAACGTAGCAACAAACAACACACAACAAGCACATCGCCCTGTATGCTATACATTACTGGCTGTGTTTCTATAGTTGGACATTTCAAGTCAAGTTATTACGCAATGTATGTGTATGAGAGTGTACTGTCGTCTATGTGGATGCAATAGGAGTTTGTTTTCTGAGGAATTGGCAATTAGACGGAGCTTAAATTGGGGACCGCTAGTTTTACGAGTAGCGAAATCTTTTGTACTCCGTCGCCGGATTAAATCACTTTATGTTAGGGATTAGATCCCGGATCCGATTTAGATAGCAATAGAATTTTAATTTTAATTGCGTTCTTGGGAATTGAACGGCGGTTGCTATTTGTAATATATTAACAAAAATAGACCGTTGAATTTTAACTATTAAATAATTACATTTATTATTGTTGCAAACTCATCCGAGGAAACAAAATTCATTTACATAAATATTATAAATCCTAATATTTTTATTGTACATTACGTACCTACATCTAATCACGTCTTAGGATAATTCCTATATACTCTAAAACCTAAGAGAACCTTTTAGCTTCCTACATTACTATAGCAAATTTATGATTACACAATATTTCGCTATAAAACAAAAACAAATTGTAAACTCATAATGCACTTATTAGTTATCAAGAAGCTACAACTCACACTCCCTCCAGATAACCACGACACAAATAAAACCATTTACGACTACATGTCGCGTGATTAATATACTCTTTGTTGTTAATTTAATTATCAACAACGTATAAATCAGAGCAATTACGAGGTGATTTATCTAAACGATACTTGAAACACAAATAGGTTTGATGTCAGGCTTAATTTACTCGTAATATGGTCGAAGAGTCTGCAAAGGTGCTCGTCATTTCTAACTGCTAAGGTAAGACTGAACACAGTAGAGTTTTGATGAGTTATATGTTCGATATAGTTATGTATGGGTAAGCCACACTTCATAGGAAAATCCTTATAGATTGCCCTTTACTTCTTCACCTTCTTTAAAGTGTTGACGATGTCGGAAGGTGCATGGAGGAACATCGGAGATTAATTATTAGTCGGTGGGTTCAGAACGACATTAGTTCAGACTGAACAGAATTTCCTGTTCTCAATTATTTTACTCAACCTCTGAGTGTTATCTGTATCGTGCTAATTTGAAAAAATAACTCTTGGATGTGTTTTTAAGAAAGCTAATGGTTTTAGGAATAGAATGCCTACTTACGATAGGAATGTAAAGCTTGGATAGTTTTTTTATAGAAACCATTGTTGGAACTGGACAATATTGACAATAAAAAGCATCTGCTTTCAAAGAACGAAAGCATCTTCAAAATATAAAACCCACAGACGCATTAACCTCTATTTTAATTAGTTGTTAACTATGTCAACGACCGCTTAGCGCAGTGGTAGCACAACTGCTTTCTGCGCGAAGGGTCGTGGTTTCGATCCCCACACCGGAAAAATATATTTGCTATTTACATTTGTATTTTTCTGGGGTCTGGGTGTTGCTATGCATTGTATGTATGTATTTACAAAAGAAAAGTATTTATATGTAATTTATTCCGTTATCTAGTTGCCATAACACAAGCTTCGGCTTAGCTTGGAACTGGATAGCGCTATAAATGTCCTGAAAATATTTATTTATTTATATATTATCTATTAAGGTTTGTATATCGCATTTATAAGCATATAATTTTATCATTATAAAAGCTATACAATATATAGCTTACACTTTACATTCAGGCAAAACGTTTGCTTATAATATCAGATTAGATTTAAGTCCTAAAATATATTTGATTTTCATAGTAATAAACAATTGCCGCTACTACAAAGTACCAGGACATCATAAACTATTAACAAGCTCCGTAAACCCAAGTTATCAATCACCGAGTCACTTATGTTCCAACTTAGTTTAAGTTCTGCAAGTTGCCAACATGACAGTTGACAGTACCAGTTTGTTACAACTATATATCTTGCTATAGCGACATGTTTCAAAAGCAACTGATACATTTTGTGTTAACAAAGTACTAGGACAATAGACATTTTAGTAGTTAAATTTAAAACGAGAAAAGGATGGTACGGCCGTGCCGCTTTTTTGCTCGACTTGGTGGGGGCACTGCCGTGCCCCCTGATATTGACAAATTTCGAAAAATCTTGCGGCTTTGTAAACTATTGAAGGATTGTATGGTTACTTACTGCTTGCAATTTGACGCTTTCTATTTCGACAGATTATAATAATATGTCGAATTGAATTTGGGACATTTTAAGATGTTTTCACTATAAACTAAAATGCAATGGGCATAGTCAATCAATTAAATTAAATAAACCAAATATTAAAAAAAAAATTAAATACAGCCATCGTAATGTGCTGATCACAGCTCTAATAATAACAGTCTTACAATCTGAAATATTATTTACAGTATAAGTGTAGTATAAATAAAAAAAGAGTTCAAACTATGCGTTAAACTAAGACAATATTTAAAAGCTATTTTTAAGCTTTTAAGTTAACTTTTTCCAGCTCCATTTTCCATTTTCCAAGTTCTAAGCTACATTCACTACCTTAACAAATTATAATACCATATCATTAAGTTGCATATACTTAACTATTAAGTTGTTTCAAGTAATTTGTTATCAAAGCATAAATAAGGCCAATAACATCAAGACAAGGCGCCAATTATAACTTAATATATATATAACATTCTTCAGAGACGCAATGTTATCGATAAAACAGCGTGTATGACACTTCACTAGCGATAGTGATGTCAAATGTCAATGTCGATAAACGCAGTATCGATGTCCGGTGACAACAGTTGCATTACCATGGAAACGCGGTCATTATTACAGACGACACGGCGGTAAGAATGTAATTTAAGCATTCAAAAGGCTATTTGAATATATTACATTCTGGAGGTAAAGTCGATTCGTTTTAGTGAGCATTGTATGAGTTTTATATGCTATTTTTAAAACTATACTAATATCATAAGGGGTCATATTATTTAAATCTATAAAACCCATCATTAAATTACTTAGAACAATATGAACGCATTATTTGTATGTCCCATTAAGAATATACAAATAAATGTTTGTTACGCTTTCTTGATAAAAATACTGCATGGATTATTATTATCACGACATTGCACCGGGAACAAAATATATGGCAATAAAATGATGGTACACAGCTAATTGGTTGTATAACCTTTTTTGTAGAAGTCATTAGAATCAATTTATGGGAATTAAACCACGGGGTATAACAAGATATACTTGTAAGAAATGCACAATCCCAACAAACAATATTCATAAAATTTTACTTGAAATAAGATATCGACTTTTCAAGGAACCATTAGATTTAATTTTGTTCGTATTTGGGGATATGATAAGCAACATATTATATTTAGGTAAAACGAGTTTGTTATGATTGTAAGGAATACGATGACGCTAATTAGTGGGAGAGTCGGTTTGTCTGTGAAGTTCTCACGTGAAATTAGATATTAAGGAGATGGTTTATATTTATATTTATACTAATAATATACAGAGGTTATGTTTGTGACGTTGCAGGGGGTTATCTTTGGATCTAGTTAGCCGAGTACAGAAATTCTCTTTTGAGGAGTTAACCCATGGTTTTTACCCCCATGTTGATGGGTATTCTATTAGGATTTGTGGGAGGCAATGTAACTAAGGTAATGTAGCAAACGACAATATCAAGCTCCTTCAAAGTGATGACGTGGTCTGTGCCATTCATGCTATTCGCCAAATACGCCTCCCAATGAAGCTTTTAAATAAATAAATACCATTAAGTAGAATTTGCAAGATAAAGTACGTGATAGTGCAAAATAAGTTTTTGCATCATACAATTTACTTGATTGAACAGCTCTTGAGGCAGTAATTGAAAATTGTTATGAAATTTCTTAGAATTTTAGTTTAGAATCAACTTGCTTTGAATAGCAGTTACAGACGTCGTTTAGAACGATTCACGGTAATTATTTATGCATATGTATCAATTTATGTCAAGATTCTTTGTAATTCTTGTTAAAGTTTCCTTACTAATATTTTAGATTTTATATATGCGAAAGTATCTTTACCTGTTTTTAAAGTGTATACATAGACTTTTTAAGCTACATTTATTAACAATATTTAGCACTTCCGATACGCGGAGCTCTCATTTTATAGAATACAAGTCAGGCATGGAGAAAGATCCATTGGTTATGGCGGAATTTTATTGACTAAAACATGAGACTCCATGTAACGTCACTTGTAGGCTACATCTTGCAATATAAATGACGTACATTCTACAAACATCTTATCAACCATTTAAATTCAACGTTTCTAGAAACAGTCATCTGTCGAAATATATTCATATTTAAAGGCATTCGATTCCGAGAATCGTCATTCAGAATAGTTATAAATTGAGTGTTTAGCCATACATACGTAGGGCTTCGACAATTTTTCGTTGACCTCCCTCGTATTGGGATGTTAACCGAGTTGCTTTTATTTTATTAGCTGTCACAGGTCTACGTAGCTGGACACAAATAAGTTCCATTGGTTAATACGGAGCGCATAGTTATTACTTATTATGCGCACGTACGGAGGCCAATGCCCCCTAATGTTTCTGATATAGCAGTCTTTACAATAGAAAACGTTGTATATCGCTCATTTGCGAGCCATTGGTGAGTCATTTTAATTTTGACTCGGAACATGAATGGGTGTTAATGAGCGAATAAAGTATTTATTGATCCGGTATATTGATATTATCGATATCGATAGAGGATGCGCGTGCCTAGCGCACAATTTTGGCTACGGTGAATTTTAATTTATAAATTTTTGCTATTCATACTTGTTGCATGCGAAATTGAAGAGTTTATGAAGCGTTGTGATTTTTGGGGATGCATTTTTTTAAATATCCAGGTACTAGCGTTGCCCCCCGGTTTCGATTTTCGTTACTCGGAACGAGATAAGGAGAATGCTATTACGACTTTTTATGAGCACATTAAAAAATGCAAGGCAATATTAACTAATCTATAGAAGTCCTCGTGAATGTAGCGCAATGTGTCATATACCATTAAATATAAAAATCATACAGATATTGGCCCAGATAATTAGACCCACTCATTAGCTTATGAAAGAGGAAAGATTCAGAATTCATTTTATTATTTAATATCTGTAATAATTTATGTATTTAATGTTGTTTTTTTTTTCAAAATATAGGCTGAGGAATTTTGTTAGATCTACACAAATTGTAGCAAGTCCTATTTATGGGGTGAAAATATTAAAACATCCATTGCTACACAATTTAATCGAACAAGGAAATTATTTTATTTACATAAGTATAGAAGTTCTTCAATTCGTACGATTTTCGCGTACTTTTTTCCCTTGGACTTGGCATTTTAATTTCCGTGATCTGATTTTCATTTCCCGGCGTCCAACTGATATTGTCCTATGAACATATTTTACCGACCACCAAATATTGCAATGGTCTTTTTAAAAAACAGCTATAAATACTATTGGTGGGTAGATAATTTTGTTTAGGATTTTTTATCTCCGTATGTTTTATTTATTTATTAACAACAAGCTGTTGCCCGCGACTCCGTCCGCGTTTACTTTCATAAAAAAATTATACCCCTGGAAACTGGATAAAAAGTATCCTATGTCCTTCTCCTGGTTCTAAACTATATCCCCACCAATTTTCAGCCAAATCAGTTGACCCGTTATCGAGTTATAAATGGTGTAACTAACACGACTTTCTTTTATATATATATATAGATTACTAAAATAAAAATAGTTGTGTTACAAATTATATAATAAATAAACCATAACCATGAAAATAATAACATTGATTTTAATACAACGCATAATTATATAACGTCTAATTATTTGCTTAAACGAAGTACATATTATCAAGAAGTAAGTTAGCTAATATAAGTGAGATGCCAATAATATTGTTTTAAATATCTCTTAACCTTAAGCCCCTTACTATATACCTTTAAACACTAACTTACTAAACCTTTATTCTACCATTAGGAAACTAAGACTATGAGCGCAATTCATAAAGGCTCATTCGTTATCTAATATCATTAATCACAAGAGCCGGACACAATATTGCAATAAACAAAAACACGTTAAGTTTGATACTTCTAAGCGTTAAGGTGAGGCTTATCTCTCGTTAGCTTGTTAAAATATCACGCGTGTCACTGTGCAGGGACTAGCTGCATCATATCGCAACAGAAACAAATTTTGAAATCACTTTATATTTATTTTTAATTGGTTGTTGTATAGCATGTTTGTTTTTGTTTTATCTTTAACGTACCATAATACTTTTTGTTAAAAATAGTCCTAATTTACATAGTGACACGAACACATACACGTACACACACACATACACATACGCATGCTAGATCTATCTATAAATAGTAAAAAAACTTCTCATATTGACAGGCGTAAAGCTCTCTGTTTATAACTTTAGCTATTTATTTAAAATAACTATACTTATAGTTGTTTAATGTATTTCCTTTGTTTCTCATTTTATATGTATTTTATAATATTCGTATCCTCCGTACAAATGTATAAAGCCTCTTAAGCTAAAATTGTAATTTGTTGTCACTACACCAATCACATCCACTTAAGGTAGATAACGGAATTCTAATGGACCGGCAATTATACAAATGAACCTCCGAGAAGCTATCGGGACATTTATAATCACAGGAACTTTGAAAAACCTAAATGCTCTACATAGACGTATGCAGATTCTAGATGAATGAATGGGGTTTTTGTATTCGGTACTGCTTTACTGTAGTAAGTTGTCCGTAACTCGTTCAGGTTGACTGGATTAATTGATTTGTTAAAAGTTTTTTTATGACGTGTTTTCTAGACGATATTAACAGGACTTTATTTAAACACAAATTACATAGTGATTATAATTGTTTATTATTAAATACGATTGCTAAAGTTTGATACCAGTAAGTAATAAATTCTTATGGCATATTAACTAAAATAAGAATCTATATAGTTTTGAAGTTAACAAAATACAAAAATTTGCAATTTAAAAATAAATTTAAGCGGTACTTAGCTTCTGGAACAATTTAAACATAAGAGTTTAATAATGATGTCATACGTTTTCAAGCAAAATTATCATAGCTTAAGCTCAGCTAAATGTACAAACAAATCCGAACAAAAATATGCTAATAATAAAATAAGAGGATTAAATAATCTTCGCAATAGTACTATAGATTATTATTTTAGAAGGTATAAAGCCATTAAAACATTATCTAACACCGATTTTGTAAACAGAAACTGCGCAACTCATATCAAATTAATTAACCCATACTAGCAGACATTTTCAGTATTATCCAATATCTATTTATGCTCAATACCCATTCGTGCCGTTATGAATACTGCTATTAATTATAAATTCTATGCCCTGTTCCTGGATGAAAAGCACAAATAATTTGCCAATAATTTATATAATTTATTTCCATTTCAGATAGGTTCTGATGTTATTTCAAAGGATCTTAAACGTGTATTGAACGATTGCGTTATTATCCTTAATCAATATTAAGACGATATTCTTATATATTATTAGTAGCTTTAATTACTAGGATTCCTCACAATGTTAAACAAATGTATAAGTTTGTGTGTATGAATATTTTTTACAATAACTTCTTATACCAGTTTTAAAGAAATAGAAAGAGATATATCATTTATATTCGGAGACTGACTGTATTTTCGTCCGATATATGTTAACGTTGCGTGGTAAGATTTTTGCTCTGCTTTGTTGGATTTGATTGAATACCATTAAGTTGTCCTTTGGCTGTGTTTACTGCATTGAACTATAAAAGTCTTCTTCTTCCTAGTCGTTGTCACTCTTGACAGAGCGGACGTGGTCATTATTCAGGTGTTGGTGGCACGCTTAACAGCCACTCCTCTCTCATGGCCGCCTTCCTCGTGCATTCGTGAAGAGATTTATTGTTCACTGCCGTTCTGATCTGGTCCGTCCTTTTAAAAAAAAGTCTACATTCTTATAATATTTATACATATCGAAATATTCCTTAAAGAGCGTCACAAAAGCCTGACATTGTATACTTAATCTACAGGTACAGTAGTTGTTTACATCGTACAGTATACAAGTAATAGAATTCGAAATCACAGGCTGTCTTCTGAAGCATTAATAAATTGCAAATCGTAGTGCCGTCTGCCTGGATGTAGTTATGCTAAGCACTAGAAAGCCTTCGGTACACAAGAACGTTGTCAATAAATAAAGTTACATGCCTGGGATTAGAATAATTTGTAAGCTTCTAAGTTAATACTTTGTTCCTCATTGATTAGTTTATAGTATTCTGTATTACTTTAAGTAAATGGACCTAAATACGTTAAATTAATATTTTGAATGTTATTTTAAGTGTAGCTAATTTTTGCTGTACCTACTGACTTAATCTATACTTAGGTATACGGTCACAGGACAGTGACGCTTTTTATGTTAAGTTATGTAAATAACAATTGTTTATTTTTTGTCGGTTCGGGTAGTAACTGAAATCCGATGGTAAATATTTGCACTGTAACCAGTTGCACACATCGTGACGATTTTTAAGTGTTACTACCTATATGTAGCATAGTCGATAATAATATATTTGACTTTGACTTATTAGAGTTGAATGTACTGAACTGATTTTTCACTTTGCTTAGCTTTATTAAATAGACCGCGGATCAATATGCATAGTATAGGGCTTTCGAGCCCGATAGACCACCTGAAGAAGGTGAGTAGGCTGATTTATATTAAGTAAAATAAGTAAGTTCCAAGCTAGTTTAGTATAAATAAAGAAAAGTTAGAAAAGTCGCGTAGTAAGAGCAAAGATATTTTATTTTTCCTTCCTCGTCACTATACATGTATCTTTCCTCCCTGAAAGACACATGCATAAACTAGAGTTGAGAAACATAATTCATCATCTAGTATTAACAATACAAATGCATGACGAAGAGCGTTAATTATAATTGTAATGCTAGAACAATTTAGTGAACCTATAAATTAATTTCAAGGAATCGAAGCGAACGAACGAATGCCCCACTTCTCTGTGTTAGATATGTTTTGTTAATGGGACTATTGTTAGAATCGTTATCGATCGCTTTTGTAGAAGAATGTGGAAACTATTAGATTGTATCGTTCTATCATTTTTAAAAGGAAACGTGGAGTAGGTAGTTACAAATTAATAACTATAGATTTCCGAATATCGATTCAATACATTTTCGTATTGTTGAACATTCTCTAATTATGTACATATTTTACTATTATTTGTTTTATTATTCCTTGATAGCATTTTGTATTTAAGTAACAAAAGGCTTCGTTTGTTCTTCCACTTTAATATATTCATTACTTATTTACTAAAATTAATTTACAAGTATACTTTAGATTACATCTACTTTTAATATAAAAAATATTTGTGAAGGGATTTTTATATCTCTTATTTTGAAGGAATTGCTTCTAAGCGTTCAGCGGCCTATTGCATATATTTGTTTTTTAGTTTTGATCGATTTTTCCTTGGGTAATTAATAATAGGTAATTAATGAGCAATGTACCCAAATTCTTGGTGTTAGCTAAATTTATTTATATCAGTATTATTAACACCAAAGAGTCATCTAAAAGTATAAAAACCTAACACAAAATGATTGTTCTTTCACATAAATGATAAATGCGCATGCGACCTCTTGACCTAATAAGGCAATAATGAGTGGAACAATACCTATTGTTTGTAGGATAGCGCTAATTACAGGGCTAAGTGACCTGAAGGTAGGCACTTAGAGAGACTTGTAGTTATGAATATGGGTTTTTCTTAGTATTTATTTATTATATAATTTTCTCTAACATAATGTTTGAAGAATCTTTTTTAAAATTTAGGAGGAATAACCCGTATTGAAATTTTTGTTTTGTAAGTACAGTATCAGTTGAAATATTTAAATTTATAATTAAGAATTATTTAAATTAACTAAATGAGAAAGTTTGTATTTTTTTGTATTAACTCTAACCTTGTCTTAATTTTACTTAAGCACTAATTAATTTGACGTAAACCTCGTACAAACAAACATACAAAAAAATATTTTATATTATAGATTATAAGTAATAGCTAATGATTAATTTCACACAAAAAGTTTCGAAATATAAATTACCATTTTATAGTTATTCAAGACATACAAACGCATTGCGTTGCATATTCAGTGGTTGTGGCTAAGGGTCACGAGTTCGATTCCGGTGTTTATAGTTATGCTAATAACATCCTCATATTGTTTGGATTATGGTTATTTATAAATACTTCGGTAACTGGGTAATAGAAATAGGTTCAGATTAAACAAGAGTTCACTCAAATCTCAAAAAAAATATATTAAAATGTCACAAAATATATGTATATGTTTGTTCATATCTTTCAATTTTAATTATAAACGTGTCAATAGATTAGTTAGACGAATTAGTCTTTCTTATTTTATTATTGGTAGTTAGACTAGACTAGTCTAAAAAAAATCACAAAGAAATTAGTCAAGGCTACAAAATATTGTACAGCCGTTGTTTTTTCGTGAATATTAGTCTGATTATACCTCTAGTCAAAACATTAACTACAAAGAATATTATATGAAACAGCCTGAAATATAAACTATGATACTCGTATTCTATTTAACTTTCAATAGCCTAACTCTATACTCTATAGCTATTCACAAATTCCGAAATACTTAAAACTGCGACGTGACAGCTCAAAACCCAATTATCTCACAATAAAACTCATAAAAAAACTATTCAACACCGCTCTTAACCGAAAAAAGTAACTCAAAAGAGTTAATTTTCTCCTATAATAGACCCACCTTTGACATCTATATTGATTCAGACTCTTTTTTCTTTGCAATTATGCTTTCCTTTTTACACGTCTAATGAGTTCAATTGGCGTGAAAGAGAGGGATGTTTTAACCCTACTTTTAGTCACAAATGGCGTCCTACAGGAGTTCGCTTCTTTAAAGAGCGACGAAGCATAAAATAACTGCGTATTGCGAGCCATTCATTGAAAGACAGCCTTTAAAATTTAAACATAGAAATATACTTTTATCTGAGGTCACGAGAGACTATTTTTTGTATGTTAAAAATGAAATTACTAAAATTATATTTTAATGCTATGGCAAGTTGCTTTCCGGTTGATTCATTCATTCAATTTTATGAGCGTCTAATTCGCATTTTTGGAATGCACTTTAGAATACTATTTTAATATTTTAAATATTAAAATCTTGCCTAAAAGAGATGACTGTGTAGTAAGGCCGCTGGTTAACATTAACATATTACAATTCCATAAGAATATATTATCTAATGTTTTATTATACTTCGAATAAATAATATTTAATATAATAAAAAACTATAACCAGTTGTAAGTCATTTGGAGAAAATGAAAGCCTTCATCACTAACATTATGATCTTAGTAATGAATCGGTTCTTTTCGCAGAAGCAATTTTTTTCTTCAGTCAGCAAGTCTTTGAAATTTATCGCGACGGCTACAAAATCCAAAAACTGGTCTATAAAAAAAAATAATAACAATAGAAAAATATTCTAGCAAACGCTCCAACGGTATCGTGAATAGGCGTCCTCATTGCGCAAGCACCTCATAGTTCTGTTTATTCGTCCCCAGTTAATATCTGTATTCCGTACAACTCATTCTGATAGACTCAATCCTTTTTTATTAATATCGAAGCACAAAGCTTTGAACAGATCCATCGCTAAGCATAAGCAAATGCCTTAGACAGCGTTTGGATACAATATTCTTTCTAGAATAAATTAGAATACTTGTAATATTGATGGTTTCTTCAGATCATTTACTTTATATATTTTTTTCATACTGAAACTCTCTACTTTTATTGTTATTAAAGCTTTGAATTATTCTTTCTTCACTGAGACCTAGTTTCTACATGAAAAAAGAAACACATGTTAAATAATAAATATGAGTTATTTTTAATATTTTCTACTTACACTTATGAACGATGCTGGGGAAAGATCAGGTTATGTTGAACTAACTAACTAACTTATTAACTAACTCACTGATATCCTTTGATGTTTCACCATCCCGGTAAACACAGTCAAATGTCCCATCTATATCTATATCTATATTTATATCTATATCTATATCTATATCTATATCTATATCTATATCTATATCTATATCTATATCTATATCTATATCTATATCTATATCTATATCTATATCTATATCTATATCTATATCTATATCTATATCT
>DWAJ01001013.1:0-25663 GCA_018238005.1 Eurema mandarina
ATCTACTGGTTCGAATTGAAAAATTCTTTTTTTATTGAATTAACCATTTATCGAGGAAGGCTTTAGGCTACATAACATCACGCTGCGACTAATAGGAGCGAAGATATAATGGAAAATATGGAAAAAACGGGGAAAATTATTCATCTTTGAGAGCTTCCTTTTTTTTTTTTTATGCGATGAAGTAGGGAGACGAGCTGGACGTACTCCTGATGGTAAGAGAAACGCCAGCCCATAACCAATGCAGTGCTACCTAGAACTTTGGTCCAGGCAGGGGTGCACTACATCGACGCTCCCCACTTTGAGACATAAGATGTTTAGACTCATTAGCCCTGTAATCACGCTGGCTACAGTGCCCTTCAGACCGGAGCACAGTGACATTATCACATCACTGCTCAGGCGGTAGAATGTCTGGCACTGTGGGGGTAACCCACCCAGTCGGTCTCCTGCGAAAGAGACCTACCCCCGGTGAAATTTCCTTTGCGTGCACTGCGAAAACGGTTCAAGATACCACGAAATGAATGAAAGAATTATTCCTCTTTAAATGATCTAAAAAAAAAAGTCCGCGACGGTATATGTCTAGCTTCTAAGATTGACTCCCTATAACATAATAATAGAAATAGATCCGCCGGGGACGAAATCGCGAGCAACAGCTAGTAGGTAATAAAACTCGATAAATCCTAATTGATCCTATATTTAACATTCGTTTAAAAACATAAGTGGTAAAAAACGAAATTCCTACTAGGTATTATGATAAATATTTTCTTATATACAAACTTTGATTTTAAACATGTCCGTTATCATGTTGTTTTTATATAGTAAAGACCAAAATACATAATTGTTAGCCAACAATTTCGATGAAAATTGCAAAACATATTTTTTAGTTGTCTAATAAATTATTGCGTAGTTAACAGCAAATTATGTCTATAAACAATCTTCATTTTCGCAATTCCGCCTACAACAAACATTTAAGTATCCTTTGACACGGAATCGATGAATAGCATTTTCTATTGTCATTGACACGATAATCTATAATTGGATAGCGATATATAATATATTTCTTCAAGCGTAGACAACCTAGTCAAAGTAAAAAAAAATATTTTTTTTCTTAAGATATAAAATATTACTTGGCATTGCAAAAAATCTGCCAAAATTGTGAAATTCACGGGCGGACAGGATATTTAAAACAATGTTACAGTATGTCATGATAGTGCCCTTACCATCACGAAATACTATACGTCGTTGGACCCCTGTCCCACCTCGTAGCGTTTTTAGTAGGTATACCCTCAACAATAACATCTCAATTTCGAACTAAAATTAGCTAAAGTTCTCTATCAAAGTGTACAAACTATACATAAAGTACGTCACACGTAAACGGGACTGGGCTTGATAAATCATGAAATTCATGCGACATACTTTATGGATGGCTCTTCTTATTATATACCTACTAGCTGAACCGTGCCCACTCGTTGGGCACAATGTTAATTATCCTTTTCGGTTTTTATATAGCCTATGACACTTAGCAATAATGTGGCTTTCTATTGGTGAAAGAATTTTACAATTTAACAAACACACAAACTTTACTTCCTTATAATATTAGTTTAGATATTATTAATTGATATTAATGCTTCTTATTAATTATATAACACTTCAATCTACCTAAATCTTAAGTCTTACCGATCTGGCCGATCCGCCTCAGGTTTCTCCATATAATATCTGATGAAGGCTCTCTCGGCTGCGTCTCTCTCCTCGGGAGGAACAGCTCCGCCTCCGTTGAGCGTCCTGACGTGAGGAAGTCGAGCTACCAGCAGCAGCCGTCGCTCATGCTCTGTAGATTCCACGCGCTCCCATAGAGGCCAGCCCTGGAAACCAAAATCATCATTGCTGTGATTAAAATTATCAGTCACGTCAAAACCTAACAGTCAAAATTAAACTTGAAAATTAATTTTATCGTTAACTGTATTTTTTTGGTTATCTTATGGGATAAGCAAATTAATTTTCGATATAAATATTAATTGCTTTGTTACACGTCAAATAGATTTGAGAGAAATTGTGTTAGGAAATATGAAAAGCGTTTAGTCATAATACCTATATACGATATGTTTTGAAGTAATATAGACTATTGCAGTTCAGTTTCATTCCGCTGAAACGGTTAATCCGAATCACTATGAAAAACCACTGTTCCATAATTCATTGTGTTGTTAAATAAGGGCACTAAAACAGGTGTCCGCAAAGCGCTCATCCATTGAATTAAAGAGTCACGACTTTAAACCACGATTATACTTTAAAATAACCGTCGCGTCGGCCATTTTGAACACTTTTCAAGGCTGAGACCACTTTCTATATAAGGAAGGGCTTTTTATACCACGGATTAATAATTTAATTTTCATTATTGTTCCTAGTTTTTGTAAGTGAATTCGATGATGATATTATATTATAAGTTGGTATTCTTAATCGGCCCCTTAAAGGAGAGGCGGAAATGTCTACAATGTTGCCAGTGACTCATGGTATGATGTATCAGATGAAACGCCGTAGAGGTAGATTTAAAGTCTATATAAGTCCAATATAGTCCTATTCCCTGAAGCCTATAAGGATAGGGAAAGAAGGAGAAGGCGGTATCCAGCTGCATCTATGCATCTTTTCAGACTTAGGTGTAAGTAGCGTCACGAATCTTTAGCGCTGAACGAAACCTGCGCAGAAGTAAAAAATAAGGTATCGAGAGGACGGCACGGCGCGCGGGGCGCGTGATCGTCGGGTGCGCGAGCGTTGATTGGTTGTCCCAGTCGTGTTGTCTTTCTCGCCAATACGTCAATTACGAGCGTGATTCTACCGATGCGTAGCTTTTCTCGTCCAGCGCTAAACATTCGTGACGAGACCTATACTTATAGAAATGAAATTATTCTCTGAACTAAACTCTTAGTAAAAGAGCGCGTCTGAAAAGAATATCTTATTTAGCTAGCGAGCGAATTAAATAGAATTACAAACATGTTTCTTTTCTTTATTCATCATCTAAGTTTAACGAGTTTGAAAAATGTACTACGTACGTCAAACGTGACGTCACCAGCTTATAATATTAAGGATAAAGGAATTCATTCAAGCCTTCTAGTTTTGCCCGAAAGCGGTACGCGGAACAAAACGTTTAATGAGCGTACACGATGTGCGTTGTATTAAATTAATAGTACTGAGTATTAGTTACCGCATTTTTCTACTGAAGGACAATGCAATCGTACGAGCGAGAAACATCTAAATTAAAATTGAATATATATTTTTCATAATAAGAATTATATTTGCATAATTAAATTATTTTTAATTATCGTCTTTTTAATAATTTTAAAGTTCAAAGAAGAACCTTGATTTAATCATTTAAATGATAGCCAGGAAGCGTTTGCGTTATGCGAACTCTGCGAATAAAAAAGGTATCGTAGATACTTATCTATAACGCTAATAAAAATATAAGGAACTAAAGTTTGTGTGTTTGATAAATTGTAAGGGGTAATCTATGATCTACTGAACCGATTTTGAAAATTATTTCACTAATAGAAAGCCACATTATTGCCGAGTGTCATAGACTTTATAAAAAAAGATTATTAACACAAGTGGGCACGGGACCTCTAGTTTTATATAAAAAATATGTACATTAATACTTTTTTCATATATCTAGTCATCAAGAATTTTCATAAAATTCTCAAGTAAGGTTTAACAACGTTCTTTTTTTGCATTCTCATTCTCTACCGTTAAATAAAACTGAATTGCATTTTTTGCGAATTTAACTAGGGATTCCGCTTTCCTAAATGGGCGAGCTATGCAGTTAAATGCTTTGGTAGCCGGCCTGTCCGATTTAATTAAAAACGTGGGAATAGTAAGTGCACCTGCATTTCTTTCGCCCTTCACAATATGCATAGAGCAGTTTATAGAGTCCATAGACTATACAAACTTTATGGTCGCTAGCCGCAAAATGGCGGGCAAAACGATTCCAAATTTATATTTTTATTCCGTTCCAGGCGGTAACCGGACCGATATGAATCATTAATTGCACTATCGATTTCGCGCCAACTGCATCGTTTTATAAAATTTAAATAAGAAACGCTCGAGTGCCTTTGTTTGTATTGCAAACACATTATTACAGTCAAAATATTGTTGTACTTGTTTCAACTTGTCTAACATTTCATGTTTGTGGGACAGAACACTGCGTATTATATGACTAATGGGCATTGGCCATGTTGTCCTATGTTCATACAATGCAAATATTTCACTTGATAACGTTTTATCGGGTACTATTTATTTAAAGGTATCGCATAGTTTAAACTTTACAGCTTATTTGTATCAGTAGGTTAAGGAAACTTCGTTCGTTTTAATCTTTCATATAAGTGTCCTCCATAACATTGAGACTTAGGTAAGTATTTTAAAGTATTTAATCTGGGTTATTGTACCTGTTTATTTCAGTTCTATAGATGAGATTATTCACCACTAAAATGTAAACATTTATAATCCTTGTTACGAAGTCAGTACATACTAGGTGAACAGTGTTGGTTATTAACCAGACTTGACTTGATTGAACCATATAAAGAGGTCTTTAAGGAGTGGCAGAGCTATGTCATTAGGCTGTAGTGGCATCTCATAGTAGATGTGAACTTCTTCCATTTTTCCCTATTCCACAGGTCGGCAACACAGTCGTGAGGCACTTTGCTATGCGCCTTAGCATTAGCCGACAGTAGCCACTTTTCATCCGGCATACCTACTGCTTATTGTTGCACACCAAAACAAAAACGAAAAAAACATTCACACAAGCAACAAAGCCTCAAATAGACACACAACATACACTTCAAAGCGTAACCTAGAAGTAGTTTTCGCTCTACATCCCCCACATTCAAAGTCAGCGAAGCCGAGCTTATTGAGAAGCTAAAACAAAACTCGTTTAATAACTCTTCATGTTTCATTATGCTAATTGCACTTGACATTGGCAGACAAATGACGCTTTTTATCACAGTCGTATGAATATGAATGCGCTGATTGATTTAATTTAAAGGTAGCTTTAAGTTCCGTTAAGACAATACGAGCTTTTTGCTTTTTGTATATTTACTTAGAATAAGAAATTATTGGCGTGGTCTACACATGACATAGGATATTAGCTCTTACTTATAAGATTTGACTTAAAACTCAATTTTCAGCTACACAAGTGTGTAAATACGATATATTTTCTCCGAAAAGTTTGATGAAGTAATCGCTCTTATTAATACGAAGAAATACAAATTTGGCCTATTTTGTGATATAGTATTATTGATTTATTTAACTTTTTATTATAAAATAAGACTCGCAAATCGATCTAAAAGTAAAGATAAAAGTAACATTTATTTACTTGACCACTTCGTTGTTGCGAAGACTCTGTCACCTATACCATACGCACACCTTTTGATGTTATTGAATTATTATTTAGGTTGATTCAGTTCAGGTGCAATTTCCTTAACCTAAAATTTCACATTCAATATATTTCATATAGTTAGGTTTACTGGATCATGTAAGAGATTATGAAGTGAGTACGACAAACGCTAGTCTATTTATCGAAGGCACAAGCACGAGGTATACGCAATCATTAAACCGTTGAATGTATTTAGCTGCATTGAATGCAGTCAACGTGTCAGTAGGACAAAGGTGACTATGTAATGTGCTGGCCAGCTATATAATTTACTTACGAAGGGGATATCTGGGCCATCGCTAACTGCGTATTAGAAACACGGAACATGTGAAATACAGCTGTTAGATATTACAATATCCTCGTTCATGTTAATTATTTCTCAAAAACAAACTATAGCAATAGACATATATGTGTTTTAACTGTTTTAAATATTAATTAGGCAAGATATCAAAAATTACCCAAACAATATACAAGTAAATTTTTAAAAGGTCTCAATAAAAAAATCATATTCAATGTGAAAAATACAATCCTGTTTTTGATTTACTATTTTAAGGAGTTCTTTATAAGTTCGCCAACAAAATAGAAGAAGCAAAAATCAGTTCAAATTACATGCTAATAAGAATACTAACATTAAACATTAACGTGTTTGAACAAAGCGTTCGGCGCAAACTTTAACTACCCACATACAAACGTTAAAGCCAAACAGTCCTCGTGGCAATGACACTAAGATGGTCGGAGTCAGGTCCACGTCTCGCGGAGGAAGACTGGCAGTTATGATTCATATCAACTGGTTCCATGATAATAATCCAATAAAAATTGAACGGGTTAACGTATCCGAGGTACATGTTTGGTGCATCGTGCGTCATAGAATTTTTGAAAATTAATTAAATTTTATTTGCAGTATTTTTATGTTTTGCTGGACGACAGAAAAATAGAATCGTCTGATGGTCAACGTTTAACTGTGCTAATGTGACTTTAACAAGAATCTTTTCTTTCTTTCTAATGTGTCGCCTGATTAATATGAGTTCAGGACCCTAGCTAGCCCTGCTACCCCTTAGTACTTATGGAATCTGATTATACTATAAGTTTTTGTAATTACAAGTTTTAACAAATATTTTTTTCTTTTCTAAATCCATCGACAATCTTTGAACCTTCCACACCGGTAGACGATATAACAGTTTCAAAATATTACCCTAAAAACTATAATAAACACGATAAAACTATGCCAGAGGTTATGATTTCAAAATAAAGTTCATAAAATATTTTATGGTTCAAAAAACCCGTCAAGAGAACAAAAGCCTCTCGAAAGCCTTCAACAACGCTTTATTAAAGTTACTTACGGCGTATATTTTGCAATTTTAAAACAAAGAAGTTGGCAACATAGGTGCTGTTGTCGCTAACATAAATTATGTAGAAGGTTGAGCTTTTAACGAGCTTTTCTGTGGCGTCAATAAATGTGCCATTTTGGCGTCTGACCAAATTAGGCGAAAACTTATCAATATGTAGACCAAAAGAATGCTGTGAAAATAACATATTATGTATGTCCATTAATTTGTCGAAACACATTCGCTCAAAAAAAGTTATTTTAAACGGTGTGGTTTAACACTAGACCAACATAGTACACTTACCTTACATAAATTGTTTCTATAATAATTATTAATATACCATTATATAATTTTAATAGTACTAGGTAACTGGCTACGCAACGTCCTGGCTGAAGATTATTATATAACATGTTAATTATAAATTTCTAGTCACTTCAATTTCTACAATCATTCTAGGTAATAGCGTACCTTAGAACATTAGCTTTAAACACTAAGTTTACTCTTTGTGGTGAATTTAAACCACTTCAATATTCTAACGTTTAGCCTTTACAAATAACAAAGTCAGTGTAAGAAGCTTAATTATTTTTGCTTCTTCTTTACTAACATTGATTGCGGAAAACTGAGTAGGAGATTGGCTTGAAAGCAAGAATCTTCTCGACGAATGCCAAGCATTGAAAGGGTAGAATAGAGGGGCTTAAAAATAAAGGGTAATAATATAGATATAGGAAGGGAAAGTAGAATGAGAAATATTCAGCATCGGCGCTCATACCTACAGCACGCAATGCAATGACATCTTCGAGCACATGGCATTTTACGACATGTGTTTTTCGCGGATAGGATGGAAAAGTATGAATTTCGAAAGTTGGTTAGACAAATGCTATACCATTCTATAATATAAAAATGAATCACAAAATGTATTGGTAAGTGCATAACTCTATAACAGCTGAACCGATTTCTATACTTATTTTTTTTTCTCAGGCAAAAAAAGAGTAGGTGTAGGGTATTAATGTTACAGGTAGGAAAGTTGTGAACGAAGTCGCATCAGGCTGGCTAGTAATAAATTAAATAATATAAACATATTTAAATTGCATCTAAATTCAAACAGAGATTACGAGCTAAAGGCAAAATTAAGTTTGCGGAACATAATCCAGAACGCAGATTGCCAATCACGGCTCTTAGCGGTAACTGTTTTATGACGAAAATAAATGCATTGAAGTTTGCTTCCATTAACTGACTGATATGAATTACATTGATACATTTATATGTAGGTACTCTATTACAGGTGTTGCAAAACAAAGGAACTTCAAAAAGAGTGCAAAAAGAGTGTTTTTCAATGTTATTAGAAATGTATTAAGTTTATATAATAACACACAATATAAACTATAAGTGAAAATTGTTTTAAAATTACCACAATTCAAAGGTCAAACCAAAACATACTTCTTAGCATCCAAAATTATAATATATCTTCTGACGTATTCTCTACAGGCACGTTTATACGTTCAAAAAGTAAAAATTTACTTTAGAAAATGTTCTAAAAGAGAAGGCTGTATATGCTGGCGTATATAAAAGTTAATCTCGAGAGTATAGCGTACACACAATGTCTAGAAGCCACCACAATTTTGTCGACTAAAGGATTGGATGAATACATGTTTCGTTGTTCATTTTTGGATCCAAATTAACGTGATTTTGTAAATTTTGCACTATTATTACTATTTTTGAATTAGAATCGACTGTTAGGAACAATAAGGATTTAATAATAAAAAATGAATTGTTTTCTGGTTGTTTCAGACATATATGCCGTGAATACTTTGCTTAAACGAAAAGCAATTTATTAAAATACTTTTGTCAGATTCGAGGAAAAGTCAGTTCTTTAAGTTAGGCTCTAACAGACAAAATCCAGATACTGGTCCACAGAGTAAAAGCTACCCTTACGGAGGTACTTAAGTACTGAATATTCAAGCAACTCCGTCAAACTCAGTCTTGTATTATTCATACGGTGCAACAAATTAAGTGTTCTTATTCGGAATAGTAAATGGTTAGTCTCTAGACTGTGATAGTTAGCCAGATTAATTAGTGTTTAATGAAGAGTAAGTTTCATGTAACGGAATTGTTAAGATATTTAAGATTTTATATTAAACAACATACTATCTGATCAAGATCTTAGTAAGTAGAGTAAGGCTAATACTTGAATAATATTTTAAATAAAAGAGCTAATGGGGTATGCAATAATTGTTATTGGCAAGATCAAGAGAACGTCCTGATGAGGTGTATGACCACATCGAGAGGAAGGCTACATAAGTCATCATTGTACTATCTACCAAACTCTACCCAACAAAACATTAATTCAATTCAATTGTATGCAGCAAGTAAAATAACTTTAAGCGTGTAAATAACTTACTTACACTTAAGAAAAAATGGCGCATTAATGATTAAGAATTAAAAAATATATATCATAGAGTATCCTATAACAATATCCTGTCTATGCGTCGCAAAATTTAGCTAAGTAAAGTAACCAACCATAGACACAGATACAGATATTAAAATATAAAGTATGCATTATCATAATATTATATATACTAACATGTAATACTTAGCGTAGATATACAAAGTTGCACACCGCAATGCAATACTCCGTGACTCATCAACGTATCTAGACTTGGATTTCTTGTAACATAATGTACGTAATATTATTTTATATTACTGTAACCTTACTAAGACTTAACATAAAAAAGAACAATTTTGCAAATAATGCGCTTTTTTGAGACAGACTAAAGACAGATTGTAAATTGTATCTTAGTCTTAGTAATATAGATTTAAATACTATGATCTTTGTCTGTTGGGGTAATACGCTCAAATATTTTACATAATATAATATATGATTTCACGTTCGTTACTATGAAGGTATGTATATGTATTGAATTCAATTGCACAAGGCCACAATAAAATTAGCTGATGTCTTACTTAGTTGATTATTATTTCCCTAAAATTTATTATTAGGTACATAAAAAGATATCAAATCTATGTAATTTTAAAACAACTTTTATCCACATTTACTTCTAAAAATAGACTATTAGATGCGCATGTAATATGTAGTACCACTTAACGCGCAATATCAAATCAGCGATTACAAATGATAAGAGCCGTTGAATTGACCCTTTAAAAATATAATGTTACGTCATGTGACATCACACAACACACTAATACGCATCGTAGCGAACGCATTAAAAAAAAACAGCCGACACTTTCACATCCACAAAACGACAAATAACAAACAAAAATAGACCTTAATACCCGCACACAGAAAACACAGTAGCTTGGTTAGTTCAATGATATTATACCAAAGGACTACTTTAAATACACGTTTGAAATTCGATGTTTGTAAATATTGGAGCTGCGTACTATAGCGGAACTTGTCGATGTAAACCTATAAAAACTTTCCGCATATTCAAGGTTAACGGGTTTAGGTCAGGTACTAACAAAACTGAATGTAGCTTTAAGTTTAAACCATAATAGAACGCATCTTCTGAACTTATAAAAAATTTATATACTTGGACTCTTATTTTACCTATAAGCTAAGCAGAATTTGTATTATTCATTTTCCTTTAATAAGAATATATGTCATTTATAAATACTACAGCAACTAAATCTCATTCCAGATGATAAATCTTACAGAATTCAGAAGGTTTGCACCAAGCGTCATCTCTTTCTTACATCTTTGAATCGGGTCAAGGTAAGGGAAATGAAAAGATTTCAAACGCACAAATGATTTTCCGATCGTATAATGTCGAAATTCTTCAATGTTCGGGGTTACGCAAACGCTGGCACTAACTAGGCCATACTAAAACGGGAAGACCTTCACCTGCTTGATCCCGGCTCCCGTGGGTAACGTGGATAAAATGAAGAGTTACTTCTGTTAATCAAACTGTGCGAGAGACATTGTCGTTTCAATTGGAAGGGTTATCGTGATGTAACGCTGATTGGCGCATGTAATAGAATATGCAGCCGGTAATGATCCGATTGTGGGATCTATGCAAGATGCCGCTTTATTTATAGACAATCATAAGTGTTGCTTAGCGCAATTAATGATCGGCGCTATTATTATTTTAAATGATATTCAAAGAGTATATAGCGAGTTCTTTTGACTAAATAAATTTCGCTTACAATATATTTTTCAAACTAAACAAAATAATCAGAGAACCTAAAACCAATACAACGTCTAGACGCCGAAATGAAAATTGAAAATGATAAAAGCATCTGTTTCTGACACCGCAAGTTTGAATTTAAATGAAAAACGATTATATTGGTACCTTTCTATTACCGACGATTTCATAGACAAACATAATCGAGGTTGCATGTAATCTTTTTTTTAAATCCCATATATCCGACATACCGACCAAATTCTTCTCATTCTCGATAACCTTTGAGTCGATTAAAATAGTTTAAGCAAAGAGAATTTATTTCTTATTATTTTAAACGTATCTAGCATAAAAATAAATAGACACATACATTCTGCTTAAGCTAATTAATATAAACACTAACCTGAACTCTCAAGCTCTTCAAAGCCGGAAACTTGGCGAGTCGATCGACCTCATCCCATGTAGCTAATCCAGTGTTATTCAGATTCAGGAAGCGAAGGCGACTGTAACGATAAACGACCGATAAGTTCCACTTCAAACACAATGCTCCGATTTACAAGTTCACTGGGTCAATGTCTAATTGCCGACCACTTATCAACTAGATTTGGCATTGAAACATTCTTGATACTTACGAGAAGGCATCGTGGCTTTTCTTATTCCCATTGTTGTCATCGCATTTCTCGCACGGATCAGGCTCTAGCGTCGTAATATGACAGTCATTAACCAGCAACGTTTCCAGGTTAGGGAACGCGTAACCCAGCTTCGAAATTTCACTCCAGCTATTAACAGGGTTTCCAGAAAAGTGTAGCTTCTTAAGCTGCTCGTGAACAGTCTCAGTCTGGTCGCATCTCAAGCGAGAACACTCCTCGCATCGGTCCTTCTCATTAACCTCCTTCCCACTGAGATCCACGTATGAATACTCATTGAGGCTCAAGTGCAACTCATCGAGAGCTGGCAGAGTTTTAAGAAGACCCAGTACACTTGGCCAGCCGACGTAAGTAGAGTTCAGTACGAGGTTGCTAAGACTGTCCCAGCGAGGGTGAAGCGCTTGAGCGGCCTGGAGCTGAGCTGAGAGCCGGTTAAAGCTCAAATTTAAAAATCGGACTCGAGGCGTTTGCTCTAATATCGCGAATACCTAAAAATTTCTTTAAATTTCAATATATTTAATTGCCATATAAGATACCAAACATAAATATCGAGTAATACCGAGCTTTTCTTATCTCCAAGACTTTTATGGCAGTGCACAATTGCCTCAATGTAAAAATAAAAAGCAAATAATAAATCGACTGAAAAATTTTAAAACTGCCATTGTATTGCCGATGAGACAATTAAGAGCATTGAACTTGAATGAATAGCATGAGCCAAGGTAAATGTGTTCCGTCGTAAAACATACCTCTTTCCAATCGGTGAGCTTATTGTTCGCGAGATCGAGCTCAACAACATCTGCGCATTTGTCAGCAAGGGCCGTGGCGTCTCCAGCGCAGTCTATATCACAATCGTTGAGGACTAGAAGTGTAGGTACACTGAGTCTCGGCGATCGTTTAGGCACAAAAATAGCTACGGGCATATCATCTATTGAAGGGTTCACTTCCCCCTTAGCACCGTACTTCCTCTCGAGTGCTTCCAAGAGAGTCGGCATTTTGAACCTGCTGACAATAGAAACGTGCGTTACTGTAGCGAAACAGATGTAGAACGTATTGTATGTCTCGAGTCTGTTTTCTCGAAAGGTGAACTATAATACTTAGGCATAAAATGAAACATTTCGTGAATATGAACTAGATCTAACTGCATACTTGGCTACGCTGACATTCAGGAAATGCCAGCTAGTGTCAGAGATCAATAAAATAACTAGGTTTATGGCTAGTACGAGCTATCGAGTGACATATTTACATTTCCCAAAGCGGTAATGTCCCTAACCTTCGGATTGAACGGTGAAAGTTTGTTTCGTTCCGAATCATTGTCCAGAAACAATTACGTTATCGGAACAAAATAATCGATATTTAATACAAGCGTTTTACATTATTACTCGGTTCCAAGCCAGTAATGAGTGCATTCATGCGAATGCGTGTCGAAATGGTATCCACATTATATTTGTATGATACTAACACTGGGTTTCTTAAGGTTGGGTCTAAACTAAGTCTACCAACATAAATTGAACTTGACATGAACAGTGATTCTCACGTACATGCCAAGTTTTTGGGTTCTTCTATTTAGTATAAACTATAAAGTTAATTCAAAATATTTGTTATTTTATTATTAATGTTAACCAGTTTTGATATGATAAAACTGCTGTAATAATCAATTTCTGAATGTCTGGTCCATGATATCAAATTTAAGAACCCCTGCATAAACAGTTAATTTTGTCGATATCGCAAGCGGTAATGAACTAGACAATTTGCTGTGTAATTTTCTTGTTTCGTAATAAGTAGATGTTAATGATTTGCGGTGACAATTAACATTTCCCAACCGCGTCGTTAGAAATTGGTTTTACTTCCAGATTGCTTTAATTAAAATTATCCTCTCTATTGACTATTTTGTAAACCGTATTGCTACATTATGATGAAAACAGACGTTATCAAGATGAGTAAAATAAAATTATCATAATATGTGGAGCAGAACCTTGAATTTCGTATGTATACACAATTAAATAAAAACTTAGTGTGTTAGGTTTTGTTACATCTACCGCATAATAGTTTTTGTGTAACGTTATACATTATAGCGAATAATATTATTTCCATTAGGTACATACTAGATTACCTATAAGAATTAATTAAGGATACAAAAATATTACTATCTTTACTTACATAATTACGAATTAACGTATGGGTGTTTATAACTTTTTCAAATAAAAATTTGAATAGATTTGGCAGGTTGATAAGACTAGACCCTCAATCACCATAATAGGGTTTTTTATCCAAATATTGCCCGAAAAACGGCTAAAACTGACTATGACTTATGCAATAACTGATCAGTTAGAAGGGGGGTAGTTTCACAACTCAGAGGTCGACCATAGTTCGTTCGTGACCACCCAAGGTGAGCCGTCAATTTGAAACCGAATTAGACACTTTTATGAACTTATGTACTCGGTGACCTTTATACATTTTTAAGACGAATAATTACGATTGACAAGGCAATATAAATAAGTGCTTTACTTTTGTTTCGATTAATTAAAGTTAAGTTGATTTTACAGTTGTAACTTGTAAGAAATAATTGCGTAGTAGCAAATATCTTATTGTTTTGAAATGAGGATTTAAAAAGGTTTAAAATAAGGTTTTTATGGACTTTGACTTTCATTTTATTGTACTTTAACTTCGTTTGACTTTAATTTGTTTAAGCATAACAACGTTTTAAAACAATAATGTAGATTAATTAAAAACATGCCTCGATAATTAATACTTTAAACGGGTATTTTGAATCAAAAATATGTTGATAATTACTAAACTCATTAGATTTCAGCGGGAAGCGAATTTTGCAACACTTGGCGCTCTGAATAGCAGTTTCACATAACGATGTTCTTGTTTCATTACACAAATGTATATGCGTAACACAGATAATTCAGATCTTATTTTTTGAAAAGTTTATCCTCACTATTTTTTGCCTTTTTTTCGTGATAATTTGCTTATCACGAAAAAAAGCTTACGTTGCTATCCTTAAAAAAGGGAAAATGAATAGATTTGTGACAAACGGGAATAGTATTTTATCGGTAATATTACGACGCTCATAAACCTCATTTTGGAGTATGTCTATTACATTGTATTTAGGTACAGTCGACAACAAAAATATAGTAACAGAATCAGAATAGCACAACATAATCATATTCTTAGTATGTAATTTTAAAAAACACCAAACAACTCAGCCAAAATTAAATTTTAAGAGTAGGATGTTTTCTAGCGTCGAATGCGTCCATATCAACACTGTATATATATACTTATGTAGCTAACAAAAAATAGTATTCTATAGTTTAAAAACAATCAAATTATATAAAAAATACGTTTAATAAATTAATATACTGATTCTTTGCAAAGAACAATGTGCAGTTGCAACTCATACGCGATCCTAATCTTTGGCTATAACGGCCTTCACGTAAACATATTCATTACGCATTTATTTCGAAACGGCACAAAGTAACCGTTTGTTATAGTCTATTCATTACTATAATCTTAAATTTGCTTTTTTAATATTGAATTTAACATGTAAATTTTTTATTAAAATATTTAAGGTTTAGTTCTAAAATCGTATATCGGAATAAAACATCAAATATTATGATTTAATTAGCTTAATTCCAAGCAAGAACTGCATGTAAAATAACTTTAACATCGGCCACTAACAAAAGTCCAAATATCCAACGTAGCTCATATATTTTCCTTATTATAGTATATTCCAGATAAAATATTGTTGAGTGTTACCAGAAAGAAAATACGCGTTGTCTGTTGACGTCGAACCACACTCCAATTAGTGGTGTGTTTAGACGCCAACTCGGCTGACGTAAGAGGCAAGAAAATAGGATACCTTTGGTTAAACAAGCAAGATAATCGTTACACGACGTTGTCTTGAATATAGTAATTTTCGTGTCTAAGGCTCATAATATGGTTTTGTTTATTCAGCAAGAAAATAAAAGTATGCTTAGAGAAAATATACAGGCAATTATTACTTATTTAAATGTAAGTATTATTTAACGGCTAGACCGTACATAAGTACAAAAATATATTCTTTCATCTTCAAAAAGTTTGTTACATTTTTAGTCCTTCGGATACGTATTCAAAGTCAAAGTGAAGTGAAGTTATAAGCCTTGAGAGGCAATTAATCTGTATGTATGTATAAAAATGAAAGTAGACGTCTCACCACCCACCCTGTCGCGACAGGGGGGGCGCAGCTCAGACTACAAAGCATGAACTATTAGACTTAGACATATGTATTAGATTTTATATAAACAGTACAGATACAAAATACATCGACTACAGAAATATAGTAATACATTGAAAATAACAAAGCATGTTAACAATAAAATATTTAATACTTATGATTTATGTATATTTGAAAGAAAGAGTAAAAAAAGCGGACTAAACTTTTTTTTAATACAGGGAACACCAAATCAACCAATGATATATTCTAGTGTTAAGATGCTTACAGTAATGTAGAATGTGTTAATTATCTATGCTTTGTTATCGACTCTACTATTTATGTAGAATGTTTTCATGTTTCGATTATGGTAATAGTAGTCTTATTTTTATGCCAAAAAAAATAAGATCAAAAGTTTATTGCTTGTACGGCTATATCTCTAAAGCAGATAGTTTCTCAATTTTATATAAATAATTCACTATAGTATACTAAGTCGTAAGTCGTAGGCATCGTAGTATGAAATAGTTTATCTACTTAACTGAGCTACATACAAAGTTGCTCTTTTAAAATCCTCACAATGCATGACCTCACAATACGTTTATTGTGTATATCTGTATTCTGTATACAAATTTTATAATATGCAATTAAATCATAATTTACAATACTTATTATTTTAGCCCTTCCTTCTTCTTTAACCTAATAACGATACACATCTAATAACGATATTCTATCAAAACAATTTTTAACTCATATAAATTCAAGTGCAATAAAAAATTAACTAAACAAAACAATAACACGTGCTCACGGCTCGAACGCGGGCGTGACAAATTATCCTGTCCTTCGTCAAACCATTGTTTAAAAAACAACTTGTAATAAACACTATTAGTGTTTTAGAACTACGACTATATAAGCTACAACTGCGCAGTTATTTTCTTAGAAACAGAATCAAAATATTTGCAGTAGAGATGACTTGTTTTATTACAAAATAAATAATTTACTGAAGTTACTAACTTCTTGACGTAGTGATAAAAAATATAAAAGGAAAGTAAGAATATTTTATAGCATATAATTAAAAAAACTTAAGTAATGTGGAAATTTAATAATAATACATATATATTATGTTCACAAGATCCGCGGCTATTCGGGATCGAACCAATGTGTAAGCGAACATCTTAATAATCGGTTTTGCTCTTATAAGATTCGACTAATACAAAAAAGCAGGTATTAGAGTAATCCATACGGAACCCACTATAAAACACTACGCATTCTATTAAATGTAACACAGTAGTTATGTTTTTATTCATTCGAAAATAATAATAATAACGAAGCTTATGTTTACTAACTGACTTCTTGAATATAAAATAAGAAAGTAAAAGAGATAAGATTAACCTAATAGTGAACTTCTTAAATGACGTAAAAAGGAAATCAATTTCTTTGTTAATCTATGACACAGTGTTGCAAGAGATAAACTAAAGGCCTTGGCGGTCACAGCTAGTCATCTGGTAATCTGGTAAATACTGGTTATTTTAACACACGTGCAGCTTTGTTTTGTTTCGTTACCTACTAATTCAATAGCAGAAGCAGCCAGTACCTATCTAATATCTATTCATACAAAGGTGGGAAGTTCTGAATTTGAAAAATTCTGTACTCTAGTTTTCGACTATTGGACTTTTTTTAATCTATGTTTAGCGCAAGGCTCATTTACATTTTACATTAAATTGTATTTATATTTGTTACATAATACATAAAGGCATACAATATACTGTATATAATATTAAGCGATATCTAACTGAGTTCTTATGAAATAAGTTAAAAAATAATAGCGCACAAAAAATAATTCCTAGTTTTGATGTGTACATATATTTCCACTTTAAAAATAGAAAAGAAGATTCAACACCAGTTTTTAAACATTTGCTTAATACATAATTATTTTAGGAAGCGTTGAAACTAGGTCACGGTCGAAATCGATAGCGAAATCGTAGTTAGGTATAAAAAAATTAAAACACGAAAAATGTTTAATTCATTGTCATTAAAAAAACAAAAAGTATTTTGCTACAATATATTTTGAAACGAGGAGTAGAATATTCCTTTTTAAACTTTAATAGTACACGTAGAACTCTACTTATTTATTTCTTCGTATTATCCTTTGTTAGACTTTCGCATGTAATTTTATATTTTTTTAACACGGAATAATTTTCTTATAAGAATAGTATGGGGTTACTAGAAGTACTGTTACAATATTTTTAAATAAAATTACATTAAAAAAATATAATGTTTTTAAAACTAAGTTCACAAAACACTACTTATATTTATAATTTTATTATTTTCATTCAGAATTATGTTGTAATGCTACGTTAGCTTTATTTTATTACAGCTAGTTAAAATATCGTAGATACTAGATTATTATGATATTTTAAAGTACATAATATAGACATAACAATAGTGACTATGTAAGTGCATTACTTACGTTCAGGCTCTATTTTTATTGTTGATGTAAACTCTGTAGTATTTTGTAATAACACGAACTCCTTTCACTCATAACAAAGAACGTCCGAACCTGCGACGGACCTTTAAGTCTCACTAAAATTTAGTTAGGACACGATCACTGTCACAAAGAATCTACTGTATCAGCTGTTTACATGGTCAAAAGCCTGCAAGGATTTCCATACGCTCGTTTAAACGCTCTGAAACCAAATGACAAGAGAATGTTTAGTGTTTACATCAATACCAGTTTTCACGCACACATAGAAAATCCACTCAAGTACACAAGCGCAGTGCACAATATTGACTCAACTGAACATAGACGGTAGACTCATGAATGCAATGCAGAGTAGATACTTTGAAGAATTAATTTAATACATAAAATACTATTTTAATATTAAAATAATAAATAATATTATGTTTTTATGTTAACTTTTGATTTTTGAATAATGGAACATGAAAAAAGATAAAGGGATAAAACAGCACAAGCCACTTTCCAATAGATCAAGACGTTAATAGGCATTAAAAATCTTACACAGAGTTTACTGGTGCATCAGGATGAGATGTTCAAATCACTTAAGATTTGATTTTCAGGAAACTTGTTTTTTATTCTATTTATTATTTTATTTTAACATTATAAGATTTGTGGATCAAAAATAATGTCCAATTGACATAGGTAGTTATTAGTAATAAGTGACATCAATTTAAATGGCCAGCATTTCTGCCTAAGTTTAAATTTTTTATATGAATTATTAAGCATTGTAGGTTTGTAGATTAATAAATTAGTTTGTAGTCTATGGTCAAACAAAACGTCAATTGTAAACTGTCAATTAAAACAGATTTTCATCTGACAAACCGTAAAAACTTTAAAATTAAAACTACTTTATTAAAATAAAAAATAGTAAACAAAATAATATTATATAATATATCATATTATTATATTTATATTCTTTAATTTGATTATGTCACATCACACATGCTATACGTAATTGGTTACTAAACAGATACATATTTAAGTTTAATAATAAACAAGTGTGATAAGTGTTTAATAATAGAGGCGAATCGTGTAACGCGAATCTTAATCTTCACCGATAAAGAGTTATAGAATGCTAATGGGTGCGGCCAAATACTATAATATAAGTAATCAACGAAGATAGCAGTATTTGTTAAATTAAAGATATTATTCAACATAAAAACATGGTAAGTTGTTGTTGATTTTGGTAATATTGAAGTATGTATTCAAATAAAATGACAATTAAAAGAGATTCATATTTAGTTAATAATTATCAGAACCAACTAGATTTAACTTGTGATTGAAAAAGTAATAACTAATTTAAACTAATAAAAACAGCATAAAATTCAATGCTGAAGGATATATTGTCATGAAACAATGCTAAAGATATAATTTATTATATCCATTCATGTTTAAAGCCGTTGTTTAATAAGTTATTGTTTGTGGTAAACAAAAGCATTATTCTGAGTCAAGAAGTGATAAGTTCTTAAAACAAGTGGTTTGTAAAGACTAGTTATTAATATGAAACACCTTTATTATCTTCAATTAAAAATATTAATGACTAGTGTTCATTATTATAAGGATTGTGCTTTCAAGATAAAAAGAAGGTTGTAGTAAATCCATACTAATATTATAAATGCGAAAGTAACTTTGTCTGTCTGTCTGTTACACTTTCACACCAAAACTACTAAACCGATTGTAACAATATTTGTAGAGATATGGCCTAGAGCCTGAGAAAAAAGGATATAAGGGGGAAAGGGGGATGGATTCGCAGGCAACAGCTAGTAAAAAATTTCTTTATATCATGAGCAATCAAAGTTATTACAATTTAACACTTAATCTAAAATTATCTTAATCTGTTCATGTTATATACAGAACAAATTTTGCCAATAGCTGCCTTGTTAATAAATTTTTAGTATTTTTATAGTAAACAGAAATATGTCTTGCTTATATTATAACTGTGAAATATTGTGGGTATGTTTAAATGTTAATAACTCTTAAAATGAAATATGGCATGCAGCTAAATTACACCCTAGATTATCATATATAAAGTATTATGGACTGGTATTGCCACCATATCTAGTAAATATATAGAGTTAAAGCTCCTATTTACTATAGCAACAAAGATCTGATCATAATACATAATTTATCTTTAAGAAATACTTATACCGGCACCTGTGATAAATTATTCTCTGGTCTTTAACTGATATCCAAGTATAGAAATTTGTATGCATAAATTGATTAATTCTACAATGTGTGGCCAGATGAGATACTTCTCTACAAATTTGGTGAGAAGCAGCAACTTCTTCTTTAGGCAGGTAAGTAAGATCTGACTGGCGTTATTATTTCAATAATTCTAATAGATAGAGTACAGCAATACCCCGGACTCACTCAATGGGTGGGACTGAGCACTCTCCGCATAAGTCGATTTCGCTTAAGTAGAGGTACAATTTTGCATATAAAGACATGTACAAACTGCAAAGAATGTTTAATTGGGACTAAATAAAACAATCATTTAGGAAATTATAAGTATCTAATTCTAGATAATATGACAAACTATATTAATAGAGTGTAGAAACACAATCTGAAGATATTTTAATATAGAAAATTAAATTGTGTAACTCCAAATTCGCGTAAGTCGAGGTAGCGTAAGTCAGGGTATTACTGTATGTTATCTACACTTATATTATAAAGAGG
The DNA here is from genome assembly GCA_018238005.1 of Eurema mandarina. Classification (NCBI taxonomy): domain Eukaryota; kingdom Metazoa; phylum Arthropoda; class Insecta; order Lepidoptera; family Pieridae; genus Eurema; species Eurema mandarina. The sequence continues at coordinate 20,902 of DWAJ01001013.1, forward strand.
AAAGGATTTGTATTTGTGTGGGTAACAAATAAACTCAAAAAGTATTGGACCGATGTTAATAATAATTTTTCATTTGAAAGCTACATTTTCCCTGAGTAACATAGGCTATAATTTATAAATTTATTTATCAGAAATTCTTTTAAATTTTTATCAATAACTTAATTTAAACACTTATGCAATAAAATTTATTTTTGCATCAGCAGTGATGGAAATAAATTTTTATTTGTTTTTCTCTTGCAATTACAGCTAGTACTTTACACATAGTATGTAGTATGTTGGCATTAAAATAAAAAGTAATATTTTATTAAGTATCAGCAATAGAACAGAGACTGAATAATAAATGAATGTTGCCATTTAACACAAAAGAATAACAGTGCTAATAAATCTTTGTCTTTTTCCAGTTATTCGACACTGGGAGCAGTACATATTCATATCTTCTTGGAGATATAAAAGCTCGAGAAGCGGTTCTGATAGATCCAGTCATAGAACATGCAGAGAGAGATGCTAAGCTTGTCAATGAGTTAGGCTTTAAACTTGTATATGCCAGTAAGTAATTCGTGTTTCATATTCTAATTATACAAAATATGTGTATCCAATCCTCTGAATTACTAAGTTATAAGCTCTGAAATCCCTTATAAATTTAATGACATTTTTTGATGCCCATTTTTTGTAAGAATGGTCTAGTTTCTAATGCCCTGGCTTTGTCATATTTTTCTATGATCTTTGTCCAATCCTACAAACAACTGATTAATGAAGAATTGAGTAATTTTATCATTATATGGTATTTATGCCAAATCATACATCTCAATACTAATTACATGATTAAAATTAATATAACATAATTCCTATTACAGTGAACACACATATGCACGCTGACCACATAACAGGCACGGGTAAACTGAAATCGCTTTTGCCGGGAACTAAGAGTGTCATCGGTAAAGCTTCTGGAGCTCAAGCTGACATTCATCTGGTAGATGGAGATACCGTTAAATTTGGAAGCTTTAAGTTGGAAGCTGCTTCCACTCCCGGTCATACTAATGGATGTTTGACTTTTATATGTCATGACCAGGTATAAAATGTTTATCTGTGTTACTTTATTTGTGTGGATGATTTTTCTAAAGCATTCTAAGCTATAATTAATAATAATAAGTTAAGGAGATGGTTTATATAAAATTGTATGGCGACAAAAGTAATGTGCTCTGTATTTTATCTAAATAGTTTCCTATTTCTTGGAAAGATTGGGCTAATACAAATAGGTTTTCTTTGAAAGAGTAAAAAAAATCCATACACACCCATAAACCAATGTTTCTCACTAAGGATGTGATTTTGGACAAAAAGAACCGCATATTTTATAGTATAACTTCAGAATTTCCGTTAAATATGTAAAAGTTGCTTTCTTATTTTTGTTTAGTATTTTGATGACATTTTCAGAGTTTGGCGTTCACGGGTGATACACTTCTCATTAGAGGATGTGGTCGAACTGACTTCCAAGAGGGCAGTTCAAAATCTCTTTATAAATCTGTAAGATTTTTGGAAAATATCCTATAAGCTTGTAAATTGTTCATTACAATTAATAATTCTTAGGCCTAAAAAATGAATTTAAAGAAAAACAAACATTTGTAGCTACTTACAAAGTTTGACTAAAGTATACTTTTGCAGGTGCATGAACGAATATTCACATTACCCGATCATTTTGCACTTTACCCGGCGCACGACTACCGCGGTCAAACTGCAACAACAGTCGCTGAAGAGAAGAAATATAACCCCAGATTAACCAAGTCACTAGAGGAGTTTATCAAAATTATGGATAATCTGAATCTTCCGTATCCCAACAAGATTGGTATGTTTACGTATTATAGTAACACAAGCTTTAAACCGCGGTTTTGCTTGCATTAAAATATACCTATTTCTCAAATTAAAATGTATCATTTTATTCTATACTAATATTATAAAGAACAAAGGTTAGTCTGTTTGTTAAATTGTAAGGGGTAATCTTGGGATCTAGTAAACCGATTTTAAAAATTCTTTCACCAATAGCAAACCACATTATTAATGAGTGTCATAGGCAATAAAAAAAACCTAAAAATAAAAAACAGTCGAATTAAAGCGTTTCTTACGAACACTGCTTTAACTATGAGAAATACATTTTTGAGTTCTAAAGAAAAGATGTGGAGCTTGAAAATGCCTACAAAAAGTCAATGAAATAAGCACTAGTCAGCTAGTATTTTGATATCTCCAGGAAAATGTGTACAATTTCTTCATGATTGATAGTTATTATAGTAGTTTGTGTGTGAAACATCCATATTCTCATTTATTATATTAGTAGAGATGCTATCTATATAGTACTTTTAACTAACTTTTTGTGTTGTATGTTTAAATTTGAATAAAAGAGTGGACTTAGTTTACTTACTATTGCTCAATACACTAGACTTGTTCGACAACTTTATTTAATTTTTCATTTGTATTTTTAAAAATTAAATAGGTATACCTATTTAGATGAGGACCGAGTGTTTGACCGATGATTAAAAAGGGTTATTTTTTTCTAATTTTCAAATTATGTACATAGTTGGTTTTTTTCAGATGTAGCTATACCTGCGAACAAAGTATGCGGAATATACTAACAAAGTCTGAAGAAAAATATAAAATATTAGAAAATCGTGTTTTAAAAAGACAACAATATTTAGTCAATATCCATCATAATAATATGAATATTTATATTATATTTTTATATTAGCTCAAATAAGTAATAAGTGATATTGTTAAAAATACTTTTAAAGTCTTTATGTTCATGTTATCTACATAAATCGTTATAAATGTTACTCTTAGTTTTATTTTATCTGTTATTAAAAAATATCTTTATTTATTTTAATGAATAGTAAATAATTTGCTACATGTAAGACAATTACCTTCCGTTCTCATTGGTACCGGATTTTTATTAAATGCCGGAATTACTGGTAGCCTTAAAATATTTTGTCTATCAGATTAAACTCCCAGGTCGGAATAATACAAAAACAATTAGGATCTTTAAGGTCCTAATCTAATTCATCCTAATGAATAGGATCCTAAGCAGACAAGACGCTTCTGCTTACGATCAGATCACGGCCAAATTAAAATAAGAAAGATGAAAGATATTATGATAAGAAGAAAGGGGTGAAACGGCTACGTAAAATAATTTAGGAAGTTTCAAGTAGTGCAGTGCTTTGCCGCTAGATAGCGCTACCTTCACCATTTTACACGATTCCTAAGGCAACTAGCATGATAAAACGATAATAAATATACCACATTTATTGAATACGTTTAAACAATTTGCTTTTGACTGAAACGCAGTCTGATTTTAGTGCTCAAGTTAGTATTCACATGTCACTGTAATTTTTATTTAAAGTAAAAGTAAATGGCATTCGTAAAAAGACGTTGCCTTACTATAAGCAATGAAAACACTTAAGAATTTTTTTTATTATTTCACAATGAACATATCTAAGCGTATATTTGTTTTAAATGCCGGCAACCCACTCCAGGACTGTTAAGCTCCACGAGTGTTCTTCGGCGGCGATAATCACTTTCCAACAGGCGGCTAGCTCGTTTGTTTGATATTATAAAAAATACTTTATTTAATATGTTGGTACAGTACATTTTAACAATTTCCTTACAAAGTAATAAAAAAGTCGTATAGTTCTTAACTCAGTGACATTTGCCAATGTCATACGCTCCCCATGGGAAGGGCGATAAAGTACCCGGGTTATTAATGGCTTGGCCTGTTCGAAGGGAAAGTGTAAAATATAGGGAAAACATACTTAATCCACGCTTGCGGGAATTAAGAGTCGAGATACGAATTTATCGTACTTTTATTCGCTACTCTGAATGGTCGAAGAATAAGGCATTGAGATGTATATAAAGATTTATGTATTTTAAAAATTTTGGGACTTGCACTAAGACACCATATTTATTTAGTTAAATAGGTTTTATTTCTAAAAGTAGGTATAAAAGAGAAATTTATTTTTAATTTATTTATTATGAAATTCATTAATTTTAACATTATTTTAAATTCAAAGGCCTTAACTTTCAACATTTTGTAACGACATCTTCTATAAAGAACAAATCGATGAAAACGCTTACATTACACTAATCACTAAGTTGTAAAGTTGGAAATTGTCGGCTTAAATCCCAATTCAGCTTTCAATTAATAACTAGACCGATTTTATCAACTAACCGAACTTCGAAACTGTTACTTCTAATCATAGACATTTGGACGATTCAACAGATATATGCATATTTTTCACACTTAGTACATACAAATGAAAATTAATGGTAAAAACTCATGTATTATGTAGTTTTATGGAAACTACTAAAATTTATATTAATACTTACAAAATTACGTATCACGTGAATGCTAAAAGATAATAATCTTAATTTTAGTAATTTTAAACGTTTTGTGTACTACCGTTTCTTGGCGGCTATAGTTTATGAAAATTGCTTTACTATTTTAGCGTATTGCGTAATCGATACTAGTCTATCTATACAAATATTATAAATAGGTATAGTAACCGTCACTAATGTTTAGCGATTGACGAGAATAGCTGCGGATCGGTAGAATCGCGCTCGTGGGGGCGAGAAAGACAACACGACTGGGACAACCAATCAACGCTCGCGCACCCGACGATCACGCGCCCCGCGCGCCGCACCGTTACCTCGATACCTTATTTTTGACTTCTGCGCAGGTTTCGTTCACCGCTAAAGGTAATTGACGGTTCCTCTAAAGTTTGTG